>CAUHTR010004072.1:0-40130 GCA_959609185.1 Schmidtea polychroa | reverse complement strand
AAAAAAAAAAAAAAAAAAAAAAAAATTAGAAAAAGGAAAAATACAAAAAGAAATGATAAAATTTATTATAGATGATTAATCAAGCGAGATCGAATATCCGAAAGAAAACGATCACAATGAGAGAAGGAGAGGACGATACGTCATCCGGAGAAAAAGTAGGAAGTTCGGAGGTCAGCAGAACAAAACCCAGTGGTTTCACGTACTATCGAAGAATTGTGGGAAATGGTTATAGCTTAGTGCCTGGAGATTTGAGGCAGGGGAGTGACGAGCAATTCAGATGTGAGAACCAGAGATACCTGTCATTTAAACACCAGACCATTTTCACAAAAGAACAGAGCCGAGCACTGGCACTCAACGGATTTTTCTTCTCCGGAAAACCAGAGATACCCGATCAAGTAACATGTCGTTTCTGTAAAGGGAAATTAGCAGAATGGAAAAAAGGAGAACACCCAAAGGAAGAACATCGCAAACGATTCCCAAATTGTCCATTCGTACTGGGATTTGATGTACACAACAAACCAGAAATCAAATACGAAGCCTTGGAGAAATTGAAAACTGAAGACGAAAAAGGAGGGAAAATGACAATCGCAATAACCAGAATCGTTGACGAATATGTTCCAACCTGTGAAGGTGAATTCCTCACGCAAATAGCAGATAACAGAATGAAAACATTCGGAGATGATACGAGAGGACCTGAACTAGCAATAAGAGGATTCTACCTAACAGAAAAGCAAATACTCAAGTGTGAAAGATGCGAAAGCCAACAGAGATTACCGGAAGAAGGCATACCAGAAATTAGACATCAAGCCTGGTGCCTATATCACAACGAACAAGAAACCGAATATCCGGAAGTACTAGTAACAGAAGAAGAGGTTGACGAAGTCGTAGACAAGCCTAATATGTGCAGAGCGTTGAAAGCAGCCGGAATAAGCACGACAAGGGCAAAGAACATGATTAGAGAGCGACTACAGAAAAACGTACATATACCCACAACAACGTACGATATGATCAGAGCGATAACCCAGTATAGAGAAAAACCTGAAACAAAAATAAAAGAAGAATCAATGGTCAAAGCAGCTATCTTACGAGATATCAAATGTACCATGTGTTGGGAGAGGAGTGTAGAAGTTATTCATATGCCATGCGGACATTTGATCGCATGTGCCACGTGTAGTAGGAAAATAAAGGAATGTCCTATGTGTAGACAGAGGATTGCGCAGCGAATCAAAGGATTTCGCTACGCCGATCAATAACGAAAATTAAATTCCGTGTATAAAGTGTAGATAATAAATGTATGAAATAATAGTGGTAGTAATAGTGTAATTATTTAGACAATGAATAAAGAATCACAAACCTATGTGGAAACCGAGATGCAACAACTCGAACAGTACAAATCCATCATACAAACATACGAAGCAGAAAGAGTAAAGAGAGAAATAGAAATGTACAAAACCATGTATGAGAAAAAGCAACAAGAGTTAGAAGTGGAGAAGGCGGAAGCACTAGCAGCAAAAGAGAAGTGGATGAAACAGGTAGAAGAATTAACCGAGGATGTGAGAAATACATCAACATACCAAGAATTGGAGGAAGAGCTCTCGAATTTACGAACTCAGCGGATTATGGAGATAGTTGGGTTATGCGGAGAGATAATAATGCAGAAGGCACAAATTAGAGAAGCAAAGGAGCAATACGAGGAGGAACAGCGTAAAATGGAACGAATAAAACTACAAGCGCAACAATGGAAACGAAAATACGAAACCCTCCAAACGAGGCAGAATGATAGTCACGAACATCAAATACGAAATTACAAGGCCGAACTAGAAGAAGCAAAGAACCAATGCGCAATGATGAAAGAAAAATGGGAAAGATGCAAAAGGACCCTAAGCGAAGTCAGGGGACAAGGGAGGAGAACACCACGTAAAGAACCAATCGTTAAAGATAACGTATTAGAGCGAATTAACACACAAATAAAAATACAAGCTCAGAAATGGAAGTACAAATACCTAGGAAGCCAAACTCAAGTGCTCTATTGGAAAATCAGTAGCAAGGAACAACTGCGATTACGAAAAGCAGACCAAGAATTTTACGAAACAAGGGCTACACAGCGAGAAGAAGAGGAAGTAGAGTGGAGAAAACGACAGCAGAAATTTGAGGAAACCGAAAAGTGTCTCAAGCATCAAGCCCGAAAATGGAAAAAGAATTGGAAAGAGACCAAAGAGGAGTTAAGACAGTTACCAATGAAACTGATGGAAAGAGACGAATTTAAAATGTGGGAAACGATAGAAAACCAAAAAGATGAGATTAGCCGATTGAGTAGAGAACATAGAATCAAGACGCGGACCAGCGACGGTAGACGGAGAGTCATAAAGAAACAGACTCGAGAGATAAGAAGGTATGAATACCAGGAAAAGAGATGGGAACAACAATTGACAGACCAAGATCGACAGATCCGACAATTACAAACAGAGGTAGAGGAAGCTAATCAAGAGATGAACGGATATAAAGGTATGTACACCCAAAGGGATGTGAATTGGAAGCATCAGATTGCGCTTAATGCGAAATGTAGAGAGGAGTGCGATAAGGCAATTCAACAAGCCAAACAGGAAACCGAGATAATAAAACGATGCTTCGAAGAAAATGAAGCGAATCTGAGAGCAGAAATCGAGAAGTTGAAAAGGCTTGAAAAAACCCAACGATTGGAAGAGGAATTGGATGAGATGATAGAAAACGAAAGTAGATTAACGTTTCTGTTGGATGAAGAAATAAACATCTCAACGGAATTGCGGGAGGAAGTAGATCGGTTAAGAAGACAACCACCAATATTATTAATGCCACTCTACCCGTTCCCGTTGCAAGTGCCACAGCCTGCCGAAGTCACAACAGATGAAGGCTTCGAAGAAAATAACGAACAAAATAACGCAACATGGATTTAGTCGAAGAGAGAGGTTGCCTGTAAATAAGAATGATTTAAAAAAAAAAAAAAAAAAAAAAAAAAAAAAAAAATCATAAAGCCAAAACCAAATAAAAATTACAAAACCAAAAATTCAAATAAAAAAGGGGAGACGAAAGGAAATATGATGTGTATATTTTTGTAGATATGAATTATTTAAAAGAAAGAGAATCAACGAGTAACGCAAGAAAATCAACTGACCAACCTGAACAAAGCCAGAATACGATACCAATCAAACAAGAACCGATGAAATATTATAGTAATAAGTGGAGAGTCAGCAAGAAGTTGTTCAAAACAAAAATCGCAAATCAAAATGTAGAGATTACGAGATTGAGACAGCATATTGTTCAATCAAGAAGATTAATAAACACTGTCAAGCAGGAAATTTTGAGGGAAATAAATGAATCGAAACTAAAAGAGACGGAGAATAAAAACCTGAGACAAGAGATAGTAGAGTTGAGAGCTCAGGCAGTAATCGAAGACTATTGGAAATCAGAAACAAGGAAGTTGAAAAAGATTGTGAATATCGACCAAGTTTATATCGAACAATTGGAAGCACAATACGCTTATGCAAAAACGAGAATGCGAGAAAGTAAAAAGGTCGACAAGAGAAACGCAAGACTCAAGGAGGAGATCAAGGAACAAAGAGAGGAAACAGAAAAGCAATGGAAGTTGAAAGAAAATTACCGGAGAATCTTAAATCAAAAACGACGAAGCATGCAAGCATTGCAGACGGCAATAACCATCAAGCAGAGAAAATGGAAAAGTAAAGAGAAGCAATTACAAGAAATACCAGAATTAAAAAGACAGTTGATAGCAACGCAACTCGAAGTAATAAGACTGAACGAGTTGAGCAAAAGACGAGCACCTGAACCTCCCGTAAAATTAAGGGATGAGGTCGGTGGCTCCCAATAAATGAGATAAAATAACTGTGTAAATAAATTGTAAATAAAGCCAAGTAATTATTATTAACGTATATGTATATGTAAAGATGAGAAGCCTAATCGTGGTGATAATTATAACGACAATGCCAAGAATCCTGCAAGCTGAAGAATCAATGATTAGATGTCAGAAAGAATACCCATATCGCAGAGAAGATAGCACATGTAGTAGCTTTAAATCAATCTGCGAAAAACCCAATGAGGAATGCGAACAAATCAAGTTGCAATGTTCGCAATGTCCGCCAACAACTGAAAGATCGACGGAAGTACAAATGGCTCAGACAATAAAAACAATCTTAGAACAAGAAATGAAAGTTATCAGAACCCAGATAGCAACATTAGCCAAACAATTCAAAGTCAAAAATCAAAGAAAGAATCCCAAACAGATCCAGCCGCAATGAGAATGATGGTAATAATATTAGAGGAAATAAAACAACAAGGTAAGAGCGACCGCCAATGGACGTTCAAGCAATTGCGAAATAGTAGTAAAATCGTTAGCGGAAATGAGAGGAAAAATAACTTCCATCCATCAAAGAGGAACCCAGCATTAAAAATGAGGTAACGAAAACCTTGAAAGAAATGACAAGAGAAATCCTAACTACCATAAACAAAAACCCAATGAACTCCGAGAAGATGATTAAAACCCTGGAGGAAATAAAGAAAGTTGTCACCTCGGAAGAAAACAAATTCAACAAACCCGAAAAATCAGAAATTACAGATACAACCCAATTGGGAGAAATGATAAACAAACCCAAAGTAGTAGAACTAAGAGAATCTGAACCCCTCACAATATTGATCCTATTAGCGGCAAGCCTGATGATAAACATTACAGTACTGAGCCTGATTGCACTCAAACCCAATTCCAGTAAAGCAAGAAACAAAACCCTCAAACTAAAAGAACAATCAAGGAGTATTCGTATCCCAATGGAAGAACAGCTACTCCAAACAACGAACCAACCAAGATATTTCAAATCCTCCCCAAACATTGAAACCAGAGCCGTCATCGAGACGAGATCCCGAACAACAGAGTTCTATTAATATGACATCATGACAGTAAAAACATTTCACGACATTATAAACGATAAATCATCCTGATCGAACAATTGATTTCAAAGACTGAGACTACGATTAATGACACTGATTCTTGAGCATGATAATTTTATTTTTATGTGGACCGACCTCGGTCGTTCTTTTTCTTCATCTTTCAACCCATCTGTAAAGTGTAGTGTAATAGTAGCATTTTTATGTATGTGGGTATTGAGGTCACGACCCTGTAGCTCGTGGACCCAATTTGCATGTAGGCACTTGTAATATAGTGCAAGTATTCTGAAAATTAATCTTATTCATCTTTTGATTTAAATTGCGGGTCGCAATTTTATGGGCCCCCGAGTGTTTTATGTTGGGCTAGAACTGATTTCTAGACCCAAAATACTAATTGTGACTGAAACGTGTAGGTACACAGCAAGTAAAAAGCACCAAGTATAGTTAAATATTAAAACCTACACCAAATAAACAATATTAACTAAAGGAGAAAGCAACAAAAACATAAACAAAGAAATTAAATAAAATTATACAAAAGCAAGAAGTGATGCAAAAATCTAACTCAAAAATAACCAAATAAACATAGAATTACCAAAAGCAAACTCGAATAACTTAAAAGACGATAAAAACAGTAAAACATTCCAGAAAAACCCAGAACATTCTATAAAAATGGCGATAACCATCACAACAGTCATCTAGAACAACCAAAGTTAAGGAAAATAAATAAATTAGTATTAAAAACAAAAAATCTCAAAAAGAAATTCATAAAAACGTCAGTTAAAATAAAAATTAGATTAAAAGTAAAATAGAATGTTCTGGAACCGTTCCAAATCCATCATGGACGTAAAATTAATGAAAAATAATTAAAAAATAAAAATATAAAAATAAAAACAAAAATTATGGCACAAAAATTGCCATTAAAAATATCAAAATCGTAAAATAGAAAATTCTGGAATAAAAAGAATTCGAGTTTGTTTTAATGCATCAATACATACACGTGTACTAAATAGGTATATATACTGACACGTTTCAGTCAGTATTCAGTATTATTTTTATGCCAAATTTTTGAACGAAATTCTGCCAACCTATATAGTAAGTAGATTTGATTGAATTTTTGATGTAATTATGATTTACTTAAAATTAAAGTATTCCATATTTAATTTTTGTTTCTAAAATTTTTGTTGATGTACGAAGGTTCAACGGCGTACCGGTATTCCTGCGTCGTTGTTCAGTCCTGCATTTAATTTTTAAATTCGATTTCACATGCACACATACATTATCTCTATTATATTAATCACGTATTATATGGCTCTTTTGTGTTCGGGTCCTTCGGAGGTCGAACTACTTCATGGTCCTGCCATGGAGTTAGGTCGAGGAAAACCTCCGTCTGACTCTTTGTATTTATGTAAGGTCGACCGTAAATGGTTGACTCAACACATAACACTAAGGTTTGTGGAAGTGGTCACAGTGGGGCCATGGAAGCAATATTCTTCCCGACTCATTACGTAATATACAATTAAACTCAACACTTAAAATTCTGAACAAATAACTCCACACTAAGGTCTTAATCTGAGTAGATCTCATACCTAAAATTCAACAAATCACACTTAGTATAGACGGTTGAGTTCCAAAAAATTGACTCTGCCCATACATTGTCGAACCTAGATAAATTTTTTGAATAAAGTAAAGAATTTTCATAATGATTTAGTTCGTAACAAAGGTTCGATAAATGTATTAGCAGGGCTTGAATTTTTCATCGAATGCAATTAATTGAATATGAATACCTTCAGAACATAGAATCCCGTCATAATCTTATGAGGTGTTGAAGAATAGTTATAGTTGGGCCCTTCTAAAGGATGGTTATGGATAAATTCGTCGATAAAAATGTGAATTATCAGTAGCTGTAAATAAATGCCGTTATAGAAATAGATGGAAATTTTTATGAACTATGGTTAATTAGAAACAGAAATTAAAATTGCGAAAGTACTTTATATTCCAATTTTGATCGTAGAAGTATGAATTCTAAATTGTCATGGGAAAAATTGGCTTACCAAACCATAAATTACAGATCGCTACATGAAAGTTTTATTAAAATATAATAATTAGATATGAATTTTTAGTATGAACCTCAACTGCAAAGTCAAAATTGTAAAACCCAAAATTTTAAATATAAAATATAAATTTCCACTATAAAAAATAAATTAATCCAAAATTTTAAATATAAAATATAAATTACGACTACAAATTATAAATCAATCCAAAATTTTAAATATAAAATATATATTCCAACTATAAAATATAAATTTTGGTTATGAAAATATTAACTTCAATGTAAAACTCTTAAATTATAAATTATATATATACTCTTATTATTATTATCATTATGATTATTATTATTATTATTATTATTATTATTATTATTATTATTATTATTATTATTATTATTATTATTATTATTATTATTATTATTATTATTATTATTATTATTATTATTATTATTATTACTAATATTATTATCGTTACTAATATTGTTATTATTATTACTATTACTAGCATTGTCACTATTATTCTTATTATTACTACCATCATTATTAATATTTTCATTATTACTACTTATAAAAATCAATATCCCAATCCGATATTGATTTTAGGATTTCCCCAATAAATTAAATATAGAAACAACCCTTCGAGCCAATCAGAGGGATCAGAATTTGGAAAACTATTTTTAGCAACACCCCCCCCCCCGGGAAAATGTTACCATGATTCAAGTCACCTAAGGATACGGATGAGGAGTTATGATATTCTACATGAGCTGACACCAAGTGTATAATCAAATACCCAATGGTTATTAAATTAACATAGATAAGAAACAAAAGAATTTCTATAATTTTAATCCGAGTAATAAATTGCCATTCACAATTTCTTTTTGAATGCAAAATCCTGATTACTGACCAAGCATCGTAGGGGGAGTTCCAGAAGTTGAACCTCGATATTTCCAGCTGGGAAAACCAATCATTAAATTGTCCCTAAATTGAAATACATAATAAATGCATAGATTACCTTGAAATATAAAGGATGATGATCCCACTTATAACGAGTACAACCAGAGGAAGAGTAAGTGAGGGAGAGACTGAGCTCGTCACTAGTACCCATCGCCTGATGTACCCGCGTTTAGTGGGTTTGATCTATAATTCCTGAAAATTAGCAAAAATAATAAATGTTTAAAAGTTCAAACTACCATCTAGTGGTAAATAAATGATAAATAGTGAAAATAGCAATTTCAAACAACATTGACCTTGAGGAAATTTTTAATCAGGTTTAACTTTGATAAAATCTTTCTTTAATTTAAAAGTATAATAATGAATTAAATCGAAAAAGTTTATGTTAAAAGTATTCATATTAGTTATAATAAAGTTGGTAGTTAAAGTATTATTTGTTGAAAAGTATAATAATGAATTAAATCAAAAAAGTTTATGTTAAAAGTATTCATATTAGTTATAATAAAGTTGGTAGTTAAAGTATTATTTGTTGCAAACGTCAATTTATAGGTCATATTGGTTATACACGGGCCTTAATATTTGTCTTACAGGCATGTCTCAATCCAGCTCTAGTAGTGACGAGGGCGCTGATCATCAGACGATCACCCGTCTCCGGACCCGGTACATCTGGCACCATATACATCGGTGGGGTCAGGGACGGGATCTGGACTGCGCAGATAGAGTGATCCGGACGGGCCCCGAAGTAGATGCCCCGGCATGGGTAAAGGTGGAGCCGGGAAACAACCGGTTACAGGAGGCCCGAGATCAAGCGGCCTGGGAGGTGGAAGCCGCTAAGATGCGACTCAAGAAGATCGAGATGCAAATCAAGGCGGAAAAGGAGGGAGTGTCTCTGGAAGAATTGGAAGAGGTCGAGGCACCCCCGAGAAAGAGGGGAAGGCCACGCAAGCACCCCGCGTAATTGTGAGAGGACAATTCGCTCGACATCGACAATTTGTTTTATATGCACTAATTATTAGGAAACTGCTGTGTTCATTTTATCTTTTAATTTTGTATTAATAGACGTCGGGTGTTTATTCTCGAATAAAGTATTCTTATGTGTTTTGTAACTCGTTTGATAGGTGGGGTGGTATAAGGATGCCCTAGTAGGAAATGTTAACATTAACTCATTGATTTTAATATTTATCGTTCTAACTTTATTGTTGGGTGTAATGGGAACTAATGAATTTCCTCTTTAGTGTACAAGCTAATGGAAAATCTCCGGAAGGATCGGGAGCAGGCCCAACACCAAGCCGACGAACTCCGGGTCCGGGTGGACAAGTTGAAGGGAAAATGTCGAGAGTTCGAAGGGACCTGGTTTAGTCCCGAAGCAATGAAAAAGAAAACCGCCCAAATCCTCCAGCTACAAACGCAGGCCGCCCAAGACCAAATGGAGATCCGCGCCCTGAAGCTACAGGTGCGGGCGCTCGAAACTGAGAAAAACGAGCAGTTGGTACAAGGGGCCATAGCCAGACAAATACGGCCACTGGCTGTGGACCTCGCAACTATATATCCCCCAGCCGCTGAAAACAAACCCAAAAGGAAACGGCTTGGCCGAAATATTCGTGAGAAATTGAAGAAAGCTAGGCTGGCCGAATACGAGCGGCAAGCAAATTCGTCACCAGCAGCCACGACGAAAGTGGCCAGTCCTACCAATAAGCCTGTTTGAACTTATATTCGGTTTTGGGTGTTTTGTAGTATTTTTATGTATTGTTGTAGTCTTCAAATAATATGTTCCTTGTTGAAATAATACACATTTTGTAGTAATAAAATAATGACTAGTATGGTTTATGATTGCCTGGAAAATGAGAGTTTGTGCCTATGGTTGGGAAAACAATTTTGATAAAGGGACCTGAGAAATCGGACACACACCTTCTATCGGTAGTCCGTGAACCCATGGAGTACTCGACAATTATAGTGCTTTGATGCGCTCACTTTTTGCGAGTACTCAACCCTTGGTACAGTACCAACGTTGATCACTCAACGGGTACCAAGCGGAAACTAATGTTGTATTTTGGGTTACGCTGGTAACAGCACTCAATCATTCAACCACCAGTAACCCACCACTTATATACTCCTCGAAATCAGGATGACAAATGGTTATTGCCGAGCCAATCTTTCGTTTGACATTTTCTCCTACGTGTTTGCTTCGGCTGTCATCCATAATGGTCCAACGAATCCAGATAATTAATGGCCCTACCGGTCTTCCTACGCGCGCTATCTTCTCCTTAATCTTTTCCCATTAATCATTGTGTCAAACTAATGGGCCCAAATCTTCCTTTTGTTTGCCTTTCTTCTTGTTTACCCAGCTCGGGTTTCCTTTATCTCTCGGGTTCTCCATTGGCTCGGGTTTCCCATTAGCTCGGGTTTCCCATTAGCCAATTAATTAATTAATTAACGTTTTCTGTTTTCATACGTTTGAATGTTTTTCGACCCTTCCTAACCCTTTTCTGATAAATCCCTAACCATCATCTTGTTGACCATTAGCTAATTTATACCTGTCCCGTTTTTCCCATTCGATTTCGATGATTTTTCCATTTATTGATTTTTCTCGGATTTCCGGATTCTTGCCTTTCGTAATTGCTTTTTGCATTTTCTAATAC
Organism: Schmidtea polychroa; assembly: GCA_959609185.1. Taxonomy (NCBI): domain Eukaryota; kingdom Metazoa; phylum Platyhelminthes; order Tricladida; family Dugesiidae; genus Schmidtea; species Schmidtea polychroa. The sequence continues at coordinate 29,560 of CAUHTR010004072.1, read as the reverse complement.
TGTTTCCATCACACTTTCCTTTACTATTGATTCTGTGCACGATCCCGCTTTTATTTGCCTTTTTGCCTCGCTTACTTTCCATTTGAATTATTATCCTAAATTTTATTTAAATTTTTTAATTTTAATTTACAGACCTCAACACTCTTATAACTACAAGTGAAAAATCTTAAATGTTATTTTTTATGTTCTGAGAACGACTTCGAACGTTTTTGCCTAATTAATCAAACTGTATCATGTGCTTGTTGATCAAATCATTGATTTGATTTTTGACATCGTTATTTAAGCAAATTGAAGAAACATAAGTCTTAGGCATTTATTCGAGGAAATCCAAATCAGTTTTTAGTAGAATTAACGTAATACATAATGTATACACGCATGGCCGTATTAATAAGTTTGAGCGCCCTCGGATCGATGGCGCCCCTGGGCTGTAGCCCAATTAGCCCTATGGTTAATGGGGCTATGTATACACGACTAATATGTATCGACGACTGACATTGACAGTTACGTGTCAATAATAAAATAAAAAATAAATAAAATTCCTTAAAATAAAATTTCACTATTATTTGTACTCCCTACCCACCTAACCCCTGTGAGAAAGTAGCTAGCTCACTTCCAAATCAAAGTTCTAAAATTTGAATAAATCACTATTACAATATATCAATAATGTATATTTATTATTTATTCAAAAATATTTCACAACTATGGGGCTTCTTTTATATGAAATCTTAATATCGTACTTAGGAATAATTTCTGGATTATTTATTTTTATAATAATGATCAAATACAAACCCCCAAATTACAGCCATTTCAACTTAGCGATCTTAATGACAAAACTGCAGGCCATTTTGGACATCACCATTTGTTTGCTGTACATTTTGCGATTCACGAAGTATCCGGAAAAAAACGGAAACTTTTCAAGAATAATTATCTGTAAATACGTTGTAAATTCGGCGTTGTTGTGGTTCGTGGTTACATTTCGCAGTTTACTCAAAGTTGTCATTTGCCTGAACAATTTTATAAAACTACTTTATCCCTTTGACGGAAATGTTGAGATCGTTTTTATTGTTGGTTTAATCATAAATTTTGTCATATCTAGCGTTTCCATTATTCCATACGTCATATCAAGTGCTCCGAATGAAGATGTCGACCTTAATGTCAACATCGAATCCTACTGCAATTTTAAAAAAATTGAGAAGATAATTTATGAAACGGACTTTGTCGGTCTTCAATATATATACTCTATATATCAATTTGTTTACTTGTATCTTTTCCCGATTATTGCTTGCTATATTTTGTACAATCAGATCTTGGATTGTCTATGCCAACACGTGGACTCTAGCCGGATGCAAGCTTATAGGGAACTATTGAAGTGTTACTGGCTTGATGTATTTTTGTTTGCCGTTCTCTATGGACCTTACTGCTTTTATAGTCTTAGCTACTGTTTCAGTACGCAATACAATTCAAGGATTTATTACGATGACAATAGAGTGTATATATTTCTCATTGTATTGTATTCATGTAGCTATAGTGTCTTTTCTTTGATTTTTAAATCTTCGAATGTAAAAGCGAGAAATGATTTACTTGGGTTCATCTTATCATATGATTTCAAAACTAATCAAAATAGTAGGTCGCTGGATTTAAACAGTTTAAAACTAATTATGAAGAATTCAATGAAAGATTCTGTCACACAAAGCCGAACAAGAAATTCAGATTCATGGAGCTGATTTCAATATGTTCATTACATTTATCATCGTGAAAAATGTATTTAAAATCAGATTCAATTAAGTATTTACACATATATTATTGTAATTTGCAGCATTATTAAATGGGACAATTGGGTTATTCATCTTATATAAATTTTAAAAATACGACAACAATAGTTAGGGGCAGCAAAAACATTAGGATTCACTAATTATTACAAAAACTTATGAATTAAGACATTCTATTTTTATCTACGAGATTAAAACAAAAGAAATGTAAACGTGTTTTATGCTTTTTACATTTTATATAGGATAATATTAATTATTATTATAAGAACTTTTATTTCTTCCAATATCACCACTGATTGTTTTATCCATTGAATTAAAAAGAGAGTTTGAAGACTATAAATCAGTAATATATATATATATGTTTGTTGATACTCACAAATTTTCCCCATCTCTACTCTTAGGTTAGATAATGTTAGCAAACGACTGTATCATGATCAGTACAACTCATACCTACCTGAATCCACCCATGTTGAACTACAATGATAAAAACATTTGGATTGTGCTTGTTAACGAACTCATTAATATATATTTTAATGTGTGTGTAGAGGTATATAGCGAGATGATTAATGTGTAAATGCATGTGGGAACACAATCTAGCAAATGGACCAGTAAAAATCGGACACAAGCCTTCTATCGACAGTCCGTGAACCTCAGGAGTGCCCGACAATTATAGTGCAAATAATGCGCTCACTTTTTGCTGGTGCTCAAACCCTTGATACATTACCAACGTTGATCACTCAACGGGTATCAAGTGGTGACACACTATTGTATTCTGGGTTACGCTGGAAACAGCACGACGAGTTAAAATGTTGATTACCTGTAACCCACCACCTGTTTGTCAAATTTTAATTTGATGATTTTCAATTTTCAATATTTCTTTTTTAATTATTTGGAAATTTTAAATTTAAGAACCCAACAAATATATCATTCACTGGAATTTTATGGTTAACCATTGTAGCAATAATTTTATGGTCCAACATCAGTTTCCATATTTGGCATCATCTATCTTAGGAAACTTGTTCTTCAAATACTGAAAAGCTGGCTTGTAGTGATCTAACGTCTTAACAAACTGCTTCGTGATGCCAAGGTTGATGTAAAAATTTGGAAAGATAATCTTCTTTTTCCCAGCAAGAATGAATGGCGTTAATAGAATCACGTTTATACAATTCTGGTGGTGGCTAACCTCTCCTTGTGTAATGTTCCTATTTCATTCAGCTGAGTGACTAAAGGAAGTTTGGAATGTACAAAAGTCTTCTTACTCCTACAATTCTGTAGCAGTCTGTACAGTGATTGGCACTCCAAATTTTAGTCCACTATCAGGCCTGTTTTCTAATCCCGATAGTGAACTAGCACACTTTTCATAGCATATTTAAAGCCTCGAGTTTTTATCCAGATCTTCGAGCCTCAACCAAAGTATAATTCGTATAGCATTTTCACAAGCGGTGTCAATCTTCGTCTACACCTTTTCAAAGTCAGTTCATCACAAACATCTTATATACGCTGCTTAATATCTTCAAAGTTCTCTGTAACAAACTTTAGTATCTCGAATAGCATCTGTTTTACCGATACGATAATTTATTTATCTAGATCGTCTACAAAATGCCATTCCATAGAAATATATTTTTGGTAAACAAATCTTTACAGCAAAGCAACATAAATCAAATTGGACATGCAAAACACAAAATACAAATATTACAATTTCTAGCTCTCTGTTGAGCTTACGGCCATTTTGAAAAAATGGATTTAAGTAAAATTGGTGGGTCGTACAAAAAAATGGATATTATTTTTGTGATTTGTATGTCAAAAGATATATATTTTAACTGACATTTTCGTTTTATTTCATTTGTTGTACAGTGTTAATTTGGTAAGAAAATCATAGATAATTAATGGGCATAATCAGGCTTTAATCCAAATCTATAATAAATATTTATTAATAACTAAAAGATGAAATTAACATAATCAAAAAAGAAGTAAAATTCTATTAAATTAGACAGTAAGATTATTAAATAAATATATAAAATAAATAAATAACCGTATGTACTTGCGTATCGGCCGAGTAATTTTGGATTAATTTTTTTTCAAAGTTGCTGGGTTAGCTTATACACGAACCTACTTTTAATTAAAATAATTATGGTTCAATAATTCCATAAACCTTATTAAAAAGAGAGCTTGAAAACTATAAATCAGTAATATATCGATGTTTTTTGATACTCACGAAATTTTGGCACTACCTTTTCAAGTGAATTTTACTTGAAAATTTACTTGAAAAAGGCAGTGCCGAAAATTAGTGATTATCAAAAAACATTGATATACTACTGATTTATAGTCTTCAAGTTCTCTTTTTAATAAATTCAATGGAAAATATAATCAGTGGTGAAATTGGAAAAAAATGTTCAAAAAAATGTATAAAATATTATAGTAAGTCTGCTTTATACATTTTAAAAATGATTGATTTACAATAATCAAGTTACAAATTTAGTTAAATCAAGATGATATTAAAATTTGTCGAATATTTTGTTTCAATCATTGGAATTATCTCCGGGTCAATAATTTTTATAGTAATGATCAGGAGCAGGGCGGTTCAATATCGAAATTTCAATGTGTCATTACTTATGAATAAGTTACAATCGGTTTTGGACATTTTAATATGTGTTTTATATTTGTCGCGAGCTATAAATTATCCCCTCAAAAATGGAAAGATTTCCCGCATAATTATTTGCAAATTCATTATGAATTTGGCTTTCTTTTGGTTTGTTGTTTCATTTAGAAGTTTGCTCAATGTCGTAATGTGTTTGAATAATTTCGTTAAGTTACTTTATCCATTCATGAATATTAGAGGGACCTTCGAAGGCATATTTTTAGTGGGATTGTTTATAAATATCATCATATCATTCATTTCCATCGTTCCATACGTCTTGGCTAGTGGACCAAACGAAGAAGTCAAGGATAGCCCGAACACAGAATCTTATTGTCACTTTGATGAAATTACCAAAGTGATCCAGGATTCTGATTTCATTGGGTTGCAATATATCTATTCCATATACCATTTTGTTTATTTGTATTTATTCCCAATTATCGCATGTTACATTTTGTATAATCAAATTTTGAATTGCCTTAGTCAGAATGTGGACAAAATGCGAATGCTGATTTACCAAGAATTATTGAAATGTTATTGGCTGGACACTTACTTGTTCGCTATTCTTTACGGACCGTATTGTCTGTATAGTTTAAGTTTCTGTTTTAGCAGTCAATATGAGGCAAGAATCTATTTCAATGATAACCAAATGTATATATTTCTTATTGTCGTTTATTCGTGCAGTTATAGCACTTTGTCATTGCTTTTCAAGTCATCCAATGCCAAAGCTAGAAATGAAATTCTTCGAATGCTTCCATGTGAATTCAAAGCTTTACAAAGTTTGAAAGCAGCCTCTCAATATAGAGAATCTGGGTCGCACAAAAATCGATCTAAATATTTATTAAAAGGCATAGATTCAACATCGGCAAGCCAGACAGAAAGTTCAGATTCTTGGTCATGATTGAAGAAACTTCGATTTTAAAAATAAATTTTGTAAAAATATTTTCTGATAATCGTCAAAAATCTAATAATTTAAACAAAATTAATTTATTCCCTAATAATTATAGTTCTAAGTAATAAAATTTTCATCCTTTAAAGTCTTGTAGCATATACAAAATGGTACGTAAGAATATAACCCATCAACATAGCATGTCATTTATATGTACTAATCAGAAATAATAAGATTTATAATAATTCAACTTCAATTTGAAAATTACTCTATTAAATTTGTCATAAAAATTCATTTAAAATATTTTTAACAATATGTTTATGCGTGACGTGTTTGTGTAGGAAATTTGTTGAGCCCAGCCGAGTTACCGGTAAAATTTTGTCTTGGGACAACTAGAGTTTTTGTATGCATTTATGTGATTGTATGTGTGTGTATAACAATATAATAACAATAATAATAAAAAATTATTTAACTAAGTTCACCACTAATATAATATCAGGTAAAATGCATAAAATTTTCCGAATCACTATTTCCTTTCTTACGCGTGTCATACAATTTGCAGCGAAGGATACAGGGGTGGATGAGAGGTATACATCGCTCCCACCGCTTTCATAAAATCCTTTTTGTAAATAACAACGTATTTTATGTGAAGGTCTATTATTTTTTAAGATATGGTAATTTCGTCTAAATAAATCTGTAATAGATATTGTCTTTTTGATTGTAATCTTTAAATTCTTCGAAAATATCTACCTACCGTATATACTCGCGTATAGGCCGAGTAATTTTGGATTAATTTTTTTTCAAAGTTGATGGGTTGGCTTATACACAAACCTACTTTTAATTAAAATAATTATGGTTCAATAATTAATTGATAATAAATGTACTGTGTCAATTATTACCTTATATTTTACAGCACAATTGAGAAATAACAATTATTTAATTTTTAAAAAATTTAATTTTTGAGATATATAAATTAGTTATTTCGTATAACTTTATGAAGTAATTTCATTTTTATCAAAATATTAATCTAATTTATAATAAATTTTTTATTTAGTAGTGTTGTTTTAATAATATATATTTAAATTCACACATTAATCGTCACTTACAGACAACATTGTAAACCTTTTTGAATCCCAAAATATCGTCAGGATATTACTCAAAGCACAACTGAATCGCCAGCTCATTGTAATTTATCCATTGTTAGTGACACCAGTAAAGATACCATATTGTGATCGTCGAACACTGTTCCATCTTCGATCAAATTTACTGCACTTGTTAATAATGACATAGGTCTCGTTTACTGTGATGGTGAATGGAAACAAGATTATGTGAGTCGATTGAATAATCTTCAAAAAGTGAATTCATTATGCATCATTGGATGCCTAAAATGATTTCGGTAGGTAATAATATCAAAAAAGATCACAGAAACTTTATCTTCGATTAAATCATATCTAAACATTCCTCATCACTAACAGGAATGATTAGCATTCCATGTGCACTGTTTTCCAATTGTGAAAGTGCAAATAACAAAGGAAAATTGACAAATCTTGGTAAATTGGTTAAAACTCCTTTTCAAGTTTTAAAATCACTTTCTGGGTCTGGAGGTTACTTATATACACACTTAAAAACATAATACAATAAGTCATCTTAAGAACGTAATTCTACATTTCTGACAATGCGAGAACATCAGGACACTTTTGTAAATCAACTTGACTCACAAATGAAGAAACAAGTGGTAGAATAATGTCAGTGTCTGTACCCCATAATTAAAACATTTGAACTATGTTGCCATCTTGGAATTGCATACAGGGGTAGAAATACGTAGAAAAACTTTAGAAAAATAAATACTTAAGTATTAACTTCTGCGAAAAAGGAAAATACAATATAGACGACATTTCAAATAAGGCAATAGTAGACACAACTAAACTTTTCGAGTCTGACCTACAATCTGCACAGAAAATAAATGCATACAAAACAAATTTATATTCCCGACTAATCTTCCACTTTAGGTATTGCACAATTAACCACACGATACTTGATAGTGACCGTAAAAAGACTGTGCATGACATAGAAAAACAATAAGGATATTACCAAAAAATAAAAAGACTGGTCAAAAACATGTTTAAAGACATTCCAGGTTGTAGTCCGTCAATCGAGTTCTGTACTTATTTTTCAAGTACTTCATTCGAGAGAATGCTACTTCACATAAATAGGTGCTTCCGAAGAGAACAAGGATGCTTCTTGATAATTGGTAGAATATCAGCTGCAGTATGTTGATTTAGAAAAATATCGTAATGAATTCTATTGTAAACTAAATATTGTTGCAGGTGATATATATTCTTTTTTTCTTGAAATAATTAATTTTAAGCTTGATGTTCTTTTACCAGCCATGATCCATCCATGCCTGAGACTTCTAATTACGATCCTAGTCATCCATTATACAGTAGGAACCTTGATTCTGTCATTGGAAAGTTCAAAGACAAGAATAAAGAACTTAAATATAAGGAATGGTTTTTCTTAGACCTAAGTGATATAGTATGTTAGGTGATGACGAGATTAAAATAACATTGAAAGGTAATGACATAAAACATCAGTTGTACCTAGATTGTTATAATACGAACCAAATTTTTTCTGTACCGAAAACTAGAATAACTAGCAAAAATCACCAGCTATTCACCATAAAAAATGAAAAAACTGCACTTACCAACGTAGATGATAAAATGGTTTGGGTGGGGAAAATTAAAAGTTATGCATATGGGCATTATATGGGAGTTGCCTAATTTGCTGTTCAATAACTCAATCCGGATCCATCATTCTCGCATTCAAAGAATCAGCTGAAGATATACCGGATGTTAATTAAATAAATCTTTGTTAAAAAATTTGTTTTTATTGATTTTTTTAGAATTAAATGTATAATAAGTTTGACTAATATATTTTTATATTTTGAACATTTTTGTCTCAGTTTTCGTAAATTTGTAAAAAAAGAGTAATAAGAATTACAGATAAGAATTAATAATTTAAATTTAAACTAAAATAAATTAAATTAAATAACAAAATAAAGAAATAAATAAAAAAATAAAATTATAATAATTAATTAATTAAATAAAAATAATAAAATAAAAGGAAATAATTAATGAAAATATTTGTTAACTTCTGATTAATTATTGATTAGTAAGAGGGGGGGTACCAAATTGCTCCCGTGAGCCCATATCTACCTACTACCATCCTACCAATTTCGCTAGGTCGAATTCGTTTCACTTTCTAATTAGTCGGGTCTCAGTACGCTCCGGGTTTTCCGTTGTCTCGGCTTCTCATTAGCTCGGGTTTTCTATTAGCGATTAATTCATTTTTAATTAGTTTGTTATTTTATTATAACCTTATCTTGGGACCCTTCGCTAAATCTTAATTATTGTTTCTGGATTTGTCTCATGATTTCGAGTTCAACCATATTTATTCCCCCTGATTGATATTAATTTTACATTTAATAAACTTTTAATTAATTTTTTGCACTTTTGTTATTTTGCGGCTTTTATTGATTTTTATTCTAATTCCGTTTTATTTTGTGCTTTTATACATTACTCCAAAAATTGGAAGAAACAACCTTCTTGACAATCATTTGCGAACTGCAGTAAAAAATACCAAATACATTTCCAAAACGTCACAAAATGAAATTAAACAGATCATTGGAGAAATGATAGCAAAGAAAATCATTGAGAAAGTTTGTCTGAACATGATCGTTACTTACAAAATAGCAACACTAGCAAGACGTTTTCATCTTTATGCTTCAGTTTCGAGTAGTGACATACTTTTCTGTTTTGGCAGAGGAAATAACTGATGTTACTTGTAAAGAGCAGCTCTTCGTATGTATTATTTTTGTTGACAATGATTATGGAAAGCACATTATCAAAGAAGAATTTCTGCAGTTTCAATATGTTGCTAACTTCACAGCAAAAGGATTGCCACAGACAATTCTAACCACATTGAAAAAACACAAAGTGGATCTTAAGTATTTAGTTGGACAAGATTATGATGATCCTTCAGTTATGCAAGGGCACATCGGTGGTGTGCAGTCGTTGATACAAAAAGTTTGTCCCCTTGCTCTTTGCCTATGAGTTTTATTCTCCAGAGCAAAGCTAAGAAAAAGAATTATGACAAGAATACGAACGATGACAAGATTTATGCTTTCAATTGCCTTTAGACAGACGACCTTTATCGCCTATCGAGACTTTGGATATTGTTCCAAGCAGGCTTCAGAATATTCATACTCTTCTTCGCATTTTTAGTACTATTCCAGTCACCACATGTACTCCTGAAATATCATTTAGCTCCCTCAAGTTGTTGAAAAGCTTTATTGGAAATCGATTTAAAAATGAGAGATTAATAGGTTTGGCATTGTTATACATTCACCAAGACATGCAAGTAGATACCGATGTAATGATCGATCGTTTTGCTGTGCTTAACAAATACTCTCGTCGCATTAAATTTGTTCTATAAGACATTGAATGATAGAATAATATTGTGTTATGTGAAAGATTATTTATACATGATCTGCATTTATAATGACAGTTGTGGTCATCTTTTAATCATTTAGATGCTGATTTTAGTATGATTTTTGTATTTTAGATGATTATTTCGTAAAGAGGAAATTTTAAAAACATTACAAAATTCTTTAAAAATCATCCCCTCCAATTTGCTGTTATTAGTGTCCCAGGTGTGTCTGTTTTTTTTATTTCCTTTGTTTCAAATGCCAGATTTTGTATTTGCTGTGGTTATCTGCGCGTGTTTGGTCAAAGAATTCCGTATTATCATAATGTCCAATATGTTTATTTTAGCATTTCTAGTCGATTTTATTATTAAGTCTGGTCTTAATGTTGTGTTTATACCAGGAGGTGCTCTTTCTATGTCTACTTCATATTTTTTGGATATAAGGAAGTCTTTGACTTTTGGTAATCTCACTTATCACGATATCACGCTCGCAAAAGATAAGCCGGGCAGCTTTGCGACTCAACCAGCAAGTTTTACTTATATTGAAATTATATGACTTCAGGTCAAACCTATTATTTACAAATCACTAAGGGTTGTATCGGTGGAAGTCCAGTGGGCAAAGACGTTCGGACAAATAATAAAGTTTAATACATTTGAATATAAACGAATTGATGATAAGATGTTAAGATTGAGTAATAGTTATTTTCTGGCCCTTGAAATTGAGCAATCTAGTCTTGTCGGTGGTTACTAAAGATTTGGTAAATAAATACTTAATGATAGGAAAACTGTCAGAATGATTGTAAGTAAGGTCTGGTAATAAAAAATATAATAACAGATAACATTAATAATAATTAAATCTTGTAAAAATAGTGAATACGCATGTTTGCATCTCGTTGCAGGAGTTCGAATTATAACAGCTAATCGCGTATTATTAATGATAACAAATTAATCACGTAATGGGTAGTTAAATATTAAACACGGGGTATATAAATAAAGTTTTATCCATTATGTTTCAACACAGTTATTAGCCGATTCATAATTGTACAAATTCAGGTGTCAGACAGACCTTTAACCCACTCAAAGTTTAATTATACTCAATGAAAATAGAAGGGTCAGGATCCCAAAGACGAATTATTTGATTACGATTTGTGATGAAATGGAGTTTATTTATTTTAGCCATTTTAGAAATGGCTTCCAAGTAAGATTTTTAATTTTAAGTAAACTTTAACCATTTAATGTACACATTTATTTTGAATTTTGTGAAATAATATAATAAAAATAATATAATAATGAAAGTAATTCAAAAAAATTAAATAATTAAACAATTCAAAAAACACGTTATAAACACGCTAAACGTAAATATCATAAGTAAATATAATGTTCGCTCGTCTATGTCACGGGCACGTACATTAAGTGGTTAAGGCCTGGATTTTGATTTTTATTATTTTTTTTTCAACAAATTTGTATCTATTAATTAATATTGAGCTTCCTCCTACACATTAATTAATTGGTCGATTGACTAATTTTCCCGTTCTCAATTCCTTCTAAAACTCTCATTTCTCAATAACCAATAATAATGTCAGACTTTACGATTCTGTTGTTTTAATTGTTTCATTTCTATTGTAATATTTCAATCATCAATATCAAACTGCAAAATATCTCGTATTGTCCAAAACCTATCATGTACTTTTATATTTTTAGAATTCTATTATTGAATTCCCCATTCAAAATTATTCTATTATTTGTTTTATTGATTTTATTTTTATTTTCAAAATTACTCATTATTATAATCTATACAAATATAACAATAAAATGACATAAAATTTCACTTTAATATTATTTTTTTTGCAAATGAAATAAGTTGTTGTCGATTTACGAGATTAAATTATAAACATTTAATTAATGCTTTCAGAATCAACAGCGATTACCGGCCAGCAATTTAAAATTATAGGAAAACTAATTTGAATAAATTTAAATAGGGGATCACGAACGAAATGAAGGCCATTAAAATTTTTGGTAAATATTTGACAGTTCTTAATAACTTAATTCTTTTGTTTTCATTGGTTTTGAAAAGTTTATTAAGAAAATAATATATTATTTTATTAATTTATATTATACATCAGTTGAGGTTACACAAAAGATACGAAATGAAAATATAAAAAATTCGACGAATTATGAAAATCAATTAAAATTAATTAAAAATTTTGAAAAAGTGAAAATTAATATTTTTCGGTGAAAAAAGTGGTAACCGGTGGGATTTTGATAATGAATAAAATTTTCTTAAACTGATTAGAGATCTCTATAGAAGGGTCAGGAGCCCAAAAATGAATTAATTGAGTTTTAACGCGAGCCATTTATTAAGGGATACCCAGCTGATTGCCAAATTTAATTGATTGCCGGGAATTAGGATAATGAGTAAAAAATTCTTTATCCGAGGGAAAGATTAATGGGAAATAAAATGCTATATAAGCAGAGAACAACAGACAGAAAGCGCCAGTTGCTCAGAAAATTTTTGTTAATTTTAACGAGGAGAAATTCAAAGAAAAGAAATAAACAAAATTGTGCTTTGATTTTTACCCATCAAGCATCTACCCATTTTGTGCAATAATTATTATTAAATAATATAATTAATTTGAACAATTTTGGAATAAAGATTTTGTTGGAATTTGAGTTTTATTCTTTTGATTGCTGAACACGATGAGTCGGGTCGAGATTTAGTTCAATCGACAAACATTTAAATATCCCAACACACTGAATATTACTAGCATTTATGTTGCTAAAATACTATCCCATATTTGAATATTTAATGCTGAAACTGTCAGTTATTTTTGGGTTTGATATGTAATTTACTAGATTCATATTTGCGAATTTATATTTATTTTACCACATGGAATTGTTGACCTTGATGACGTTTTCAAGCTGATTTCACATGCGATATTTTGCTCTAATAGATTTATATAAAAATATATAAATAATGAAAATTATAATTATTTGTTTTGCTAAAGAATATCTAAAATTTGTATTAAAATATTCCGTAAAAATATTAATTATAATTTATATAAATTTCCAGAAAAAATTTATATTGTTTGATTTACAGTAATAAAATAAAATGATAAAATCATTTTGAATAGTTTATAAAATTTATTTAGGTTCAACCTCTCATCAATAAATTTTATGATTTAAATGTTTCTGGGGCAGCTTTTTTTCATACAAATTTAATAAATTTATGTTTTTATTAAATAATTTTTAAAGTGTTTTGACGTGTTTAGATTCAAGATCGGAAAAAAATAATCACTTATTATTCTAGAATAAGGAATAACTTCAGCAAGTAACACTTTTCAATCAGACTCCACATGTTCTTTATATTAGAAAACACGACCAAACACAAATAACTTCAATTTTCAATACAATAATTTCAAAAATTCAATCGTTCATTTGTCAATTACAAGTTTAGCTTGATTCTACTCATCATAGTAGTTAACAATAATTGTTTAGATTAGGACAGGTGATCCTAGTTGAAACTGTTTAAAACTAATTTCTTCCTAATCCAATTTCACTAACAATTGAAATTAGTTGATGTAACTAAGTACTCTGAAACAGTCGCTTATATTTTAACAATTTTTACGGTATTTTAGTGTTCTTGTTCTTGGACCAGGAATGGAAAATTAGACTAAGTGTGCTTTCTCCCTAACAATTAACACTAAATAAATTCATCTGCAAGCTATATCACTATATCCCAATTCTCATTCTCATATGAACAAAATAAATTTAAACTATTCTACATTCATTTGACAGACCGATATTATGAATTTCAAGCTTGAGGATTTTGTTTGTCTACTCAATTGATTTATGTTTTCAACAAGGTTTTACTAATTTGATTAATAATTTTGTATTTTTGTAATAACTTTACCCAAGGGCCCCATCGTTTACAATATATTATATTCATATTCCTATATATATATATATATATATATATATATATATATATATATATATATATATATATATATATATATATATATATATATATATATTATATTCACCTCCATCCCTCTCCTTTAGAATTATTTTACGGACTAATTAAATTTGACATGTGTTTAACTAAAGTTCCATTGGATTTTAAATTAATTTAAATTTAGCGGGAAGGAAACTCATTTGAAAATTTCATTAACGGAAACCTAAATGGAATAGTCTGACAGGGTTCTGATAAATTATTACAAACAAATTTATTACAAATTTAAATTTATTACAACAAATTTTTAATTCTTATTTTTAATGCGTATTTTAAAACAATATAATTAAAAAAACTGTGGTTTCCCTTTCAAAAAGAATTTTAAATTGGATCGAATACAATCGAGAATTATTTATTAATCTGTATTTATAAATCTTTTTTTTTATAAATTATTTATTTACAAAAAGTTAGCGGAATCCCTGCTATCAGTCCATGGAACCCACTTTGGGAAACGCTGATCTAAAGTCATAAGAGCTGATGAACATGAAGTACCGGAAATTTAATAAAAGCTTAGTGGTTCTAAGCTGTAATGAGCTAAGGATCTGTCACAAAACTGCTGGAAGAAATTAGCCATGAGAAAAACATCCAATTTTAAAGAAATTTACTGATAATCCATCAAAGTTATACAACCGATTTCTTTTTTTTTTNATATCTATTACATTTGAGTAGGCATTATTTATTTAATCAAATATGCCATAATATTAGGTGGAGGTTGGCCATCATTCTTAATTCAATATATATATATATATATATATATATATATATATATATTAAAAAGAGCTTCAAAACTATAAATCAGTAATATATCGACGTTTTTGGTATATTACTGATTTGTAGTCTTCAAACCCTTTATAATAAATAAAATACAGTACCGGTCTCAGGGATTATGGCGCCACAATGCAAGACTTGTTTCGGCACCCTTAATAAATTTATTGATAGTATATTTTCATTAGAAACAATAGAACCGGTAATAAGAAAATATTTGAGTTCTTATAAACTATGCTGTAATCATAAAATCAGAAGAAGGTATGCGGTACATAGACTGTAAGAATCAGAGAGTATACTATTAAATACTCTTTCATTTACTCGTTCAGCGAGTTTCACAAAATAATGATATGTTTGGAACCAATAACCTTCTTAAAGAATTTTTACGAAAGAATATGTATTTATAACATTAATAGTTGCTATAGTATTTCGAATCTAAGAACTATATTCAAGTCATTGACTCCCAAATTCAGCCTGTGAAAGGGGCAATGAATAAAAGCAGCTTTAAGATAATTTTTTCTAATAATTGCCTGAATATCATTATCTTAGCCAGCCATGGCAGAACATTCATCTTAACCATGTCCTATTAATTGGTCAAGGTCGAAACCAAATGCTTTTAATTGACATATAATAAAATAACCAATCTCTCATATTTTCTAGAGATTAAGCCGAGAAATTTTTCTTTTATTATAAATATTTCTTCAATTGTGTCAACAAATCGCACACCTATCGACAGTTGTACTGTTTTAGATATATCTACAGTTTCATCTGCGAAAATTAAAAATCCAATGGAATTATTGGTACCCATGATAAATTCTTTACGAAATATATTTTAGCATTTTGTAATTAGTTTATTTTGTGTCATGTGGGTCGCAGACTTCTGTACGACAAAAACCATTCTTGTACATTTTTTATGTTTATTTCTTTTCTTCTCAGAACTAAGCCATACGTACCACAAAACAATATTGAACATAAAATAGAATATAATTTTTCCTATTCTCACAGTTACCTGTACAGAATTATCACGTTGATATACAATATCCATAAAACAACCTTTCTTTACAGTAAGAAAAGTTTGAGCGTCTTGTTGAGATCCTTTGTGCCATTCAGATTGAATATGGATTTTAGTGTATTCACTCACGGAACTGTACAAGATGACTGCTAGGCTACACACCAACAAATTTACTTAATGTTATTAAAAAAGTAGTGAAAAGTGTAAAATCACTCACGGAATAGTACGGAACAATACGATTGTATATTATACAGTGTATAAGCTATAAACTTTGTTCACGATTTGGAGTTTCCGATAACTAAATTCATCCTCTGTGCACGTCAATCGTCGAACCACCATGAACAAGCGAGTCACCCTCAAGTGTATAACCGTAAATGACACTTATCCGACTAGAGGTGCTACTCGAGGTGCTGCTACAGACGATTTTAGAACATATTGTAAAAAACAGTGTAACGCTGGAAAAACGAAAATAATAATGTTGTGGTTACAACTTAATCTAAAAATTAATAAATTATTGATTAATTAAATTAAGAATATCCGGGTTTTCAAGGGGATCAATGAGCTCCCTTGTCCATAATTACCAGCGCCCTTTTGACGTCTCCAGCAATTTTAATAGTTATAAAGATAATGGAGAGTAAATAATTATTTATACAGGACTGCATTTAAATGCGAATAGAAAATTATCATTGAGTTCAAGGTCTAATAATTGTTATAGTGCCACTATGCAAATATTGTTTCGGCGCCCTGGATGAATTTATTGACACAATATTTTCATTAGAAACTATAAAATTTGAAATTTTTATGTAATTCATTGACTCGAGTCATTTAGAGTAATTGCTTGATTGGGTACATTTATGCAATTATATATTTATAGTTGGCAATTTCATCTAAAAATGGTTTTACTATAGAAAATGAGATTTAAAAAGGCGAGTATAGAAAAATATATTAGGCAAGCAGAGGTAATTGTCTGCTTGATGTTTGCTACGAGTGACAGTTGTTATTCTTAATTATTATTTTAGTCGTTATTCACATTTTTATTTTTGCTGATGATAGTCACTTTTAAAATTACTTTTATCATTGCTCGCCCTTTTAATTGTCGTCTTTTAATGGGATAGTCTAAAAATGCATTGCTACATTTATTTATTACTGTTTCAACTGGACAACATTTTCTATAATTAAAAAAATCAATAAATTTTATAATATATATGACACACGAAATTAACTGTGCGTTGAGATATTTTCACTGGATAACACCTCTTTATAATTAACAATAATTTTATTCGCGTTCTTATACAAGGGAATTTTGGCAGTAAGTGGTTTTCGACCCCACAAGCAACACATAAAGTTCATTTTTTATCTGACATTGTCAACTGATATAACCTTTATTGTGGTTTCATTTCACGAATTATTTACTGATATCACATTGTTTCGTTCAAAATTAAATTTTATTTGTTTATTTATAATTTGAATTTATACCTCATATATTTATAATTTACCTCAACATTTTCAGCATATATTATACAAAGAACTTTTCAAATAAATTATTCATTCTGTTACAATTCAATGTGACGAATCAAACGACCAAAAACTATTTAAATATTATCATGTAGGCTGGAGATTTACTAAAAATTGTTTTAAACCAATCAGATTCAAGAGAATTAAAATATTAAGTGTTATTAAAGATTTAATAAAAATTTTAATTGCATTCTCTAAAAATAACTCATGAGTATGAAAAATATATTCTTTATGAGAACTGAATGTTTGTCTGTGACCCATTGTTTATGTTTATTCAAACTAACTTTTGGACTGCTGATCGATGTTGTTACATAGGAAATGTTAATAAAATTGTTGGATTTTAATCAGGTAAAAGGACACCAATTCATGTCTAATAGAAGCTGCAATTCTATTTTTAATTTTAAATTCTTTATATTAACTTCGAAGTTGATGAATGAATGTAGCACGCAAATCTGGCAAGGGCTAATTAACCAAATTTCAGTCATCCGATAGTACTGAAACTTGGTGAATAGACTCAATGTCAATGATAATGCGTTTCATTAAGTTTCGGTGAAGCTGTATGCATAGCGCCAAAACTTCAAATTTTAATGGGTTTTAGAATTTTGAAAATTATTATGAATTTAAATAAGATTTGAAATAGTGATATTTCATATATGAAGGAAATAAACAAAAAACTTGTGTTTTCATGGGTTGATTTTTAATAATATCACAATTATTGAATAGTCTTGAGCAGGGGTGGGGAACCTGCGGCCTCCCGGAGCTTCATGTGCGGCCTCAACAGCCTTATCGAAATAAATCTTAATTTATATAAAAACCATGAATTTTGATGATTTACAAATAAAAATACTTGTAACTACTGAACTGTATATATCGTGCTGTAAAAACATCGCGCCGAGTACAAAGAACAAAATATAACATTCAATCATTCACACCCATAAATACAAAACGTATGTAAACGAATAAATAAGATTATTGAGCACTCATTTGTGAAATGATGACTTATTTGCATCAATTTTACGATTCAGAAATAATAAACATATTCCAGAATATTTCGTACAGTTGCATTATTCAAATCAGGAGACTGATTTTAAACATTGTTTTAATTACTAACTGTATACAAACAAAAGATTTAAAATGAAATTAATTAATGTTAAAATACTTTTTGACTGCGACCCCATTTTGAGGCGACAAATTTCAATGTGGCCTATGGAAATAAAAAGTTCCCCACCCCTGGTCTTGAGAATCGGAATTCTTAACTCAATTTAATTGTTTTTATATTGTGCTTGCCTATCCTGAACAAAATAGAACATTTGACATTAATCATAATGTTGATTTTGAATTTTTTCTCCTCTAAATAATTCACTGTTGATTAAAATTAATCTTTATCAAGGATAATTTTTAATTGAAAATTTACAAAAGATATTGTAAAAAAACAACTTTTGAATTAAAATTAACCAAGGTTTATGAAACTAGTGTGAGATGGAATCAATTAACTGTCAATATAAACAAAATAATTATTTGATATCTGTTTATTAAGTCTTCATATAAACCTTTTATATTCATCCTAAATCACATTTAATGCCTTATTCAAGTATCCATTTGTTTGCAATAAATGTCGAATCCATATACGGAACTAAAATAAAATACAAAAACAGAGTAAATTAGAAATTATAAGTTTTTAAAACAATTTTTACTGAAATAAAAGAATTTTTTTTAAAAGAAATTTTTATTGAATTTAAAATAATAATACAATTTGAGACATAGCTATTGGGTCTTTCACGCTTAAACAGGGACGGCGAATTAGGCGGCCGCCTAGGGCGCAAAAATATTTTTCTAAATTATTTCTCGAATATATAAAAAAAATTATTTATTATGATATCTTTAATTTTTCTCTTTCACAATTGTCACTCCTATATTATTTTGTACTATTATTAATGTATTTTGAAACTGCATATATTATTATATTTTGAAATGGACAAATTTTTTATTTCATTCAATAAAAAATTTATTATGAAATACCTACTCGTTGAATTAAGAAATTTAAATTATTTAAACATAATGTTTCAGTTGGCATTCTTTAAGGTAGGTGCTTCATAAAAATTCTTAAAAATATCTTAAAACTTTAAACCTTTCCTGGCTATATTAAGAGTTGAAAATGGCGTCCTAAAATCACTTGTTGATTCTTTCAAATGACAAAAACAATAAAATATTTGGTAAAAGGCGGGATTAAATGATTTTACATTAAAAGTATAGATCTTCCTTATCGATCCTAAATAAAAATATTATACCTACCAGTCCATAGATGTCTACACCTGTATCAAATATATCATGATTCCATATGGCATCATTAGCCAGGAAAGGGTTAAATAAAAAATCAATCCATCGTTTTTAATTACATTTTTATTTTTACGGTTCCGTATATAGGTAGATCCGTATATGGGTTCGACAATTGTATTTAGACAAATTTATATTATAAATGAAAATTTATTTTCCAAATTTAATTATCTATAATAATTTATTTTTTATATTTTATTTCAACGAGTTTGCTTTTGTTTTAATTTTAAGTAGTTCAGAGATTCTCACAGATTCATGGCTGAAAATTTCTCAAATTTGAAATTAAAATAAATGTTTATACAAATAAATATTCCTTCTTAGCCCCCGTCTTCATCAGACATAATACCAACGGTGAAAAATAATTTTCAACAATTACATATTCAGTAATTAAATTAAATATTAATTAATTATATTAAATGTCGAACCCATATCTTACGCACGCCCATATCTTACGCAAAAATTTTTTTATTCTACACAAAGAAACAAAAAGCAATAAAAACACCAAAATATTATATAAAAAGCAATTAAATAATGAAATTTAATTATTGTTTTTCTAAATTATCTTTTTCAGCCTATTTTTACAAACCACCATGTGATTTTCTTCATTCAAATCCGATTTTAATCTAAAAGACTCGTTTCCAACTCTTTCTACTATTATCCAACTTCCTTCTTCATAAAAATCTTCCATTTTTCTTTTTCTTGTTTCTGTGTTTGCATCAAAAGATTTCTTAACCAAGACACGCTCTCCAGGATTAAAAGTAATAGAATGATAGTGAACATCTGCATCACTCACTATTCTTCTGGTATATCTGTTTCGATAATTTTGGTCAACCAGGCTTTCTCGAATAATTTCACTATTTGATTCAGCATTAATGCTTTCATTTTCATTGCTATTGCCATTATTATTGGTGTTTAAATCCCCAACTAGATCAGTATATTCATCTGATTCAACTAAAAGTGAATTTTCATTATTAATATTTTCCAACAATAAATTTTCTCTCATTTCGCTTCTTTGTCTTCCTCTAAAAGCATTCATTGGTGTCGTGTTTATTGCTCTATGCCATGTTGTATTATATTTGCGTAAGATATGGGCGTGCGTAACATATGGGTTCGACATTAAATAACTTATTATATTATAGAACTATTAAACTTATAAATAGTTATGTAATCAAATTTGATACCTCTTATGAGTCTTTTCTGACAACAATTATCAAACATTCAACGACTCCCCTAGTATAAATATGTCAAAAGAAATTTTCATTGCTACAAAATATATTTAATATCAGCAATTGAAAAATCAAAATGCTTTATTCTTTTCTAACACATTTCAAATTTCATTAAAACCTCTTTCAAGCCGGCCTTTCATTCATTAGATGGACTAAGTTTTCATCGTCTTTTCCTTTATCACTAACATATTAATTTCTTCGTTTTTATTTTGACTTGGATGATATTTCTAGATTAAATTTTATTAATAATTCACAACGTCGATGAATAAAAAAATACTCCTTTCACATCTGAATGAGTTATAGAAAACTGAATCTGTCAATTATCTTTGTTTTCATATAGAATTATTTGATTCGCATCAGTGAATTACTTTAGTCTATTAGAGCTGTTTCCGCTTTCGAATCGTTGACCTTGATGATGTTTTCGTGTTTATTTCACATGCACGGAAAGATCGTATGCGACCTATCACATTGACGAGTGGCCATAAACATATTTGTAGATTTTTAGTAATTTTTCAGGTTTATATTAACAATTCCTAATAATTGTTGAGAATTTATCATTAGAAAATTAAATGTAGATTTTCAATTAAATACATAAGAGACAATTATCATGTCCGATAGAGACAACTTTGCTTTCCGCAAACCCTAATGTTTTACCTGAAGCAAAAAATAGCCTATTGCGCTTTTCAGCTAGGATGAAATTTCCAAACAAAATTCAAAAGTGGAAGTCTATTTCACATTATTGGAGGGCTGTGAATGCCTATTTAAATGAAGAATATTCCCAAGAAATGGATAAAATAAAAAAATCGCTTAAACCCGATGCTTACAGCTATCTCATTGAATCAAACCCCAAAACCTGCACAAATTCAGAATTTCCCATCAAATGTTTTGGGAAAACTACATCCAACCCTGTTGAATCATTCAACAGTGCTGCTGAGGTCCGTAAATTAAAATAAATTTAAATGAAATTTAGGTTAATAATTTAAATAAAAAGTAAGTGAAGAAAAAAGACAAATAAAAGCGGGATCATGCACAGAATCGATAGTAAATGAAAGTGTGATGGAAGCAGTATTAGAAAATGCCAAAAGCAATTACGAAAGGCAAGAATCCGGAAATCCGAGAAAAATCAATAAATTGAAGAATCATTGAAATCGAATGGGGAAAACGGGACAGGTATAGAGTAGCTAATGGTCAACAAGATGATGGTTAGGGATTTATCAGAAAATGGTTAGGAAGGGTCGAAAAGCATTCAAATGTGTGAAAACAGAAAACGTTAATTAATTAATTAATTGGCTAATAGAAAACCCGAGCTAATGGGAAACCCGAGCCAATGGAGAACCCGAGAGATGAAGGAAACCCGAGCTGGGTAAACAGAAGGAAGATTTGGGCCCATTAGCTTGACACAATGATTAATGGGAAAAGAGCAAGGAGAAGATAGTGCGTGTAGAAAGGCCGGAAGGGCCATTAATTATCTTGGTTCGTTGGACCATTATGGGTGACAGCCGAAGCAGATACGTGGAAGCAAATGTCAAGTGAAAGATTGGCTCGGCAATAACCATTTGTCATCCCGATTTCGAGGAGTATATAAGGAAAGGGAAAATCAGAGCAAATCGGCATTTTGCCTCAGGTAGGGTAAGAAGAAACCGAGCTTAGGAAAAGGCAAAAATGAATTTAGGAGATTAAGGAAAAAGAAGAGATAGAATAAGAATAAAAAGAGTGAAAAGGATCAAATCAAAGAAACAAAAGGAAAACGTTGGTCAAGAGAACCTAAGAGAATAAAAGGTGAATATTATCTTTATCAAAGCATCAGCACCGAGTGGAGAATCGGTCAAACGTAACTTTGATTATTAATTGTAAAGTGGTGAGAAAAGATTGTGTATTGTGTTATTTCAATATACGTTGGGTCGTTATTGTTTTGATTTAAAGGACACGAGGAGTCAGGGGGAACCGACTTAAATTAACCAAAAACCCAACAGTGCCATTAAAAATTTCATTAAAATGTATATAACCAACTTCTTAATAGCTGTAACACATTATCAAATGGAAAAATTCCATGGTGGATTTAATGAATATAATGGTGATGGTTTATTATCAAATATTCAAAAGAAACTTACAAAAAACTTTAATATTGGAAGGAAGCTCACAATTAAAAAATCCGAATAACTGTTTGTACTTCGTTGATAACCTTTATGAAGTAAAAATATAAACCAAAACCCGCTAATGTCTCATATTCAATGATACAGAAATTCCCTGTTAAAACTGATTCGGGAAAAGTACAAGCAATAAAGGAATTTGATCAACCAAAATGTAATAAAAAATTACTAAGTTTTGTGGGGCTTGCAAATTACTACCGAAATTTTATTCCAGACTACTCAAAACATGCCTGGCTATTAGAGACTTTGTGTGGAAGTAATAAAAATTAATTGATTTGGACTCATGAGTTTTTATCGGTTAAGAATAAATTATGTTCAGCACCAATTTCAGTATATATTCAAAAAGCCGTTTATATTAGCCACAAATTCTAGTTTTGATCGAATTGGGGATCACATTCTAATAGTAAAAATGAACTTGGATATTGCATTACATGTAAAGAATTGTTGGCAATTTATTATTTTACCAGTCAGTTTAAACTTTATCTATATGGGAAAAGTTTCAAATTGAGAACATACCATAAGCCAATAACCTTTATGTTAAAAACCAATACGCCTTTAACACTTCAATTTTAGACATGGGTCAACTACCTTAACGGCTTAAACATTGAGATGTAATATAGGAAAGCTAAAACTCATTCTAATGCCGATCCTATGCCAAATGATCCACCCAGACCCAAAAGTAGGAAAACTAAAAACCAAAATTTTGGCTTTGATGACAAATGTTAGTGAAAACATTTGGCAGAAGAATGTGGAAGAAATTAAAGATATTATTGAAAATAAAGATAAAAGTAAAATAGGTAAATTTATAACTCAAAATGGTATAGTAAAAACTGAAACCAATAAAGTATGGATACCTGAAGTAAAAAGAGAAAATTTTATTCAAAATTATTACAAAAAACTATGCCATGCTGGGTTTAAAAAAGTTGAAAAATATATTCATAACAACTTTGCAATGAAAGATATGAACAAAACAATAAAAGTAGTACAAAGTAATAGAAGTTGGGTTGAATTGCTTCCAGAAGTTGAATCTATGCTGAATTCAGCATTCCAAAAATCAATTTATAAATCTCCTGTGAGAATTGTTTTTGGAAAAAATATATATCACAAATGGTTGGATCAACAAAAATTAAGTTGAATTAGATCAAGTTTGTTCAAAAGAGAATACATATAAAAATTTTGAAAATGGTAATAGTGTTAATTAGAAAAGATTTGTGTAGTAAAGAAGACGATCGATATGAAATGAGTTATGAAATAAGAATGCCAAATGGTAAAATATTAACAAGAAATGTAAAAAAGGCTCAAACCTTTTAAAGGGAGGGGAATGTAAGGAATAAGTTAAATAAAGCTTAACTTAATTAATTAACTAATTTAAATATTGTATATTAATTAATTTAGAATTTAATAAATATGGTATGTAAAAATATAATTTTAAATAATATATTAATAATTTAAAAGTAAGTATAATTATATAATTTAAATTAATAGAATGATTGTAGAATGATGTTTTCTTGCTCAAGATATTGATTGCGTAAAATAATCCCTTGTTTGAATATTGTAAATAAGAATAAATTTCGAATCTTTAATTTAAATGGATACAATTAATACTCGATCAACACAGTCTAATATTAATATTGTAAATGGCCTGGCTATCCTTTTTTAATATACAAATTTAAAAGAAATACAATAAAAAGATAATAAAATATTTCATTCAATTCACGATGAATAAACTCAATAGCAAGTGTACGGAACAGCGACAACCGGTTTGCATATATTGTCAGTTATAAGCCAAGATTGCGATCCAACAGTTTTACTTTTACAATAACCAAAAGTATTCAACATGTTATTCAAATCTGTCCTAGGCTTTCCTGTTGACGAGGAGATGGCAATCACGACATGCCAGTTATACAATGATAAATTGTTATAAAAATCAGTAAAACTAAATACTGACGAATAAACCGCTCCAAATACTAAGTTTTGGGTGCCAATGTAATTTTTGTACATTTCAATTGAATGATAACAATTCATGTACCAAATGCATTGACCAGATGTCAAAATTGAAACAATATTATTTGCTATCACTTCGACCCCATCAAGTTTATTAATCATTTTGTCAATGAGGTCTTCAGATGGCCAAATGATCATCTTATTATTACCAATTTGACCAAATCCAGCATGAATTCCTCCAAATTGACCAATAATTAAAGGTTCAGTCTGTGAAATATTTATTATTTGATACACAGAAGGTTCGCCAGTTCCGAACCGAAAATTTATCCCTTTCAACAGTCTGTATCTCACAGTATTCGGAGCACTAAACTATAGAAACATTAACAACTTCTTACTAAAAAAACAACCTATCCGTACGTTATCATAGAAATTCGAGCTGTAAAACGCCTTGACAAAAGTGCAGATATTTTGTGATTGACAGGTTTCTGATATTAAATAAAACGAACAAATTCTCGCCTGGTCATCATAATGGAATACTTGGCAATTCTGTTCGCTGCATCGTATTGAACATTCATAAATGCTGGATGATGCGAATGAGATATCAGATTGGAATACACAAACAAATTTCCCAATGTAATTTAGGACAGCCAAACACCGAATAATCCTAGAAATTAAAACAAATATCAAACAGCAATTTATTTTATCCATTTATTAAATTATGATAGAATTGTTTTGAAAAATTCTTTTATAATAATTTTGAAATGTANAAAATTAGTAAAAGTTAAGTATTAAATTTAGCAATGAATATATTAACAATTTTAAATAATAAAATAATAAAAATTTAAGTAAAAAAATAATTATAATATTTAATAATTAATAAATATATATATTCAAATTACTAGTTTTTCTCTTTAATAATAACATAATTTTTTATTTTATGAATAGTGAGAGATAAAGTAAAAAAATAAAATCAAACATTTAATGTTAAGTAATATGAGCTATTGACCACAAAAACTCTAATCGTCTATTAGGGTTATAATTAAGTACGATTCTCGAAATTCGTTGTTTTAAATTAGTGTAACGAATACGTCCTGGATTTATTTGACCAGTTAAATGCTGTAAATAATTTGTATGCTGCAATGATAACTCTTTGATCATATTATTAAGAAATTTCCAAATTGTTGGATGGGAACATTGGAAAAGAGATTGTATCCCATAATGCCATCCTTCTATACAAATTGTAGTTCTTGCTACGCAGTTTGCTGCTGATTCCCTATGGTTCCAAGATACTATAGTAAATAATGGATCCTTGTAAATTCCATTTCTTAGCTGCCTACCTCGAATATATGTAAGCTCAAAATAGGTGAGTGTTTGATCAACTTGTTCACTAAATTCATTATATTCGACGAATAGTTCAGAAACTTCTAAAAATGCCTCCACGACGTCTTCGACTGGCAGTAAAGCTAGAGATGCTAACATTTTGATATGTATTGCAAAAGAAAGATTAGATTCATATAACGATTTAAGACCACACTCATTTACTTTTCGCTGAATAGATTGAGATAAATGAAAGAAACATCCGCCAGTTTCTATATTTTCAAATACACTGCGAAAAGCTTTCATTGCCGCAGTTTCAAAATCTGTTAATATTTTTCTTGGCCGTGCCTGGGGAATTATTTCCAGCAACATATTTAACATTTTGACATAAATTCTTTCTTCTTTTCCTGGCAGAAGAGCTAGTAGACAAGGAAAAGCGACACCTGATTCATATTGAACATGAATGCTATAAAGTTGATAATATATTTCTGGTACAACTTTAAATGTGCCATCTGCTAGCCAAAGATCATTGACTACAAGTAACTCTAGAAGTGTTCTGTGACCTAGTAATATTATGCGTTCTGGGTCATCTACTCCGGAATCATGAATAACCCAGCTTGCATATATCTCTGGTATTTCAAATTTTTATTATTTGGAATCGCAGGAACATTCCTGAGTGTCTTAGCTTTTGACGCGTTTAAACGCCTTGTCAATGAGCTTTTCTTTGGTAGTCCAATTTTTAATCCATCCGCTGCAGTCATTATATTGTCTGCTATGACTGATCGAGCAGTTGCACCTGGGTGAGACATTTTATCTTTCATCGCATTAGTCAGTTTGTGTGATTTTGCTTCAAACACTTTATTTTCATGAGAATGCTCCGAGGGCTCACGAATAATCTTGTCGTCTTTAGTGTGGAGCAAAGATCGACATTTTAAAGTTCTAAATTTTGAACATCGCCAGTGTGTAGTCCCTTTTATAGTTTGACGATGTTGAATAAACTCAAATCCTTTATAAATAATGATTTTTCCACCTTTGTTGCTGATACTATACTCAAAGTTATCCATGGTGCGCAATGAAGAAAATTTGATGAATAAAATATCAATATAAGCAATAGACTAATAGAATTTAGTTTTATAGATTTTGTATATATAATTGTAAAAATAATATTAAAAGAGAGAAATAAGCTTTTATAATGATATTAATTTATTTAATAAGTTTCTAAAAATTTAATACTTAACTTTTACTAATTTTTTTAAAACTTTTTATAAAAAATTTTCTACTAATTTTTTTTCTACTAATTTTTTTTCGTCTTGTGTAATTTCATCCTGTGTAATTTCGTCTTGTGTAATTTCGTCTCAGTGTAATTTCATCCTGTGTAATTTCGTCTTGTGTAATTTCGTCTCAGTGTAATTTCATCCTGTGTAATTTCGTCTTGTGTAATTTCGTCTCAGTGTAATTTCATCCTGTGTAATTTCGTCTTGTGTAATTTCGTCTTGTGTAATTTCGTCTTGTGTAATTTCGTCTTGTGTAATTTCGTAATTTCGTAATTTCGTAATGCATCAAGTATTGTTAAATAAATTAAAATTACTTGAATAAATAGTAATAAATAAAATTAGAATTTCCATAGATTTAAATTTAAAATGATTAAATCAATAAATTTCTGTCATTTCCAAAAATATAATTCCATTTTGTTTTTAAAGATTATAACATAAACATGAGACTGATACATTGGCGTAACTAGTGGGGGGCCCAAAATTATTACTAAAAAAATATTTACAATCATTTTCTGAAACTTTTTCCCCGCAGTTATATTTGCCTACAAACATAAAACTATCATTGAATAGCGGCTGCTGTGAATAACTATGTATTAAACTTTAACCGAAAAATTTAAGTGGAAATATTTTACATTGCGCGGGGGCCCAAATTTTGAAGTTCCGCCACTGGACTGATATGAATATTTAAAAAAGTCAATGGAACATCACCGAAACTATATATTTTGACAAATTCATTGTCATTATCAGGTAAAAACGAAAAAATTGCTTATTCGAACAAAATATTAAAATTTTGAACATCATAAACTGCATCATAAACTTTATTAAAAATATAATTTTTAAAAAATGTAAATTAAAAACATTTTTTATTAAATTTAATGTTTTATTTTATTACATATCTTCTTTTTGCATACGAGTAGTCCTTGCACTATTTCAAATATGACAATACATACACAAAAACATTATTATTTGTATGCACATCATTCTTTAATTCCTTATTGCGCTCAATAATATTAATCAATTCCTTTAGCCGACAGTGAGCAAAAACTTGAGAACAAAGATAACGAGTCATAATTCATATGTATGTGGTATTGAACCCATGACTTTTTAATTCATAATATTAATATTTAATAGTGTTGATTATCTCAAGGACTTTACGAAGCACTAAGTGGATTATGTGATTATTGTACAAGTGCAAAAGATAGTGGAAACAAAGTTTAATTTTTAATAATCAATAAAATTTTCATTATAAAAAATTTGTTCTTAGTAATTAAAGCAGGCTTGGAGTCAAATCAATAATTGTCAATTTATTATTTCACTGAGAAATACAAATTTGTAAGACATTGGATAATTATGAAATAAAACTTTTGACGATATAATTGTGAGAAAGTTCATAAATACGTCATCAATCTAGCAGTATTTGAAATATTAGTGAAAAATATCAGTTGATGTTTCGGCAATCTTTGAGGGTTAACCTACAAGATTCCACATGCCTGCAGTAGTTAGGAAATTTCATATTAATTCTTGGAAAATTGGGAAAGTTGGGTGTTTGCAATGTCAATATCATTATGTGAACATAATATTATAAAAATAAAGTGTCGAAATAAAATTGTTAGTTTCTAATAGTCATTAATTGGTGTCCTTTTACCCGATTAAAATCCAACAATTTTATTAACATTTCCTATGTAACAAGCCCCAATATCAACATTGATTACTAGTCAGTAGTCCAAAATCATAGCAAAGTTAGTTTAAATAAACATAAACAATGGGTCACAAACAAACATTCATTCTTATAAAGAATATATTTTTCATACTCATGAATTATTTTTAGAGATGCAATTAAAATTATCATTAAATATTTAATAAAACTTAATATTTTAATTCTCTTGAATCTGATTGGCTTAAAACAATTTTTAGTAAATCTCCATGCCTACATAATAATATTTAATGTTTTTGGTCGATTGATTCGTCACATTGAATTGTAACAAAATGAATAATTTATTTGAAAAGTTCTTTGTATAATATATGTAGTTAATAATCCCCATAATAAATGTAATACCAATAAAATTATAATATTAAATTTTGAACGAAACAATGCGATATCAGTAAATGATTCGTGAAATGAAACCACAAAAGGATTATATCAAGTCGACAATGTCAGAATAAATGATAAAATTTCAAAGTTGTACTATATTTAAAAAAATTAATAAATAGATTAAAATGAAAGACTAAAACA
>CAUHTR010004069.1:0-40172 GCA_959609185.1 Schmidtea polychroa | reverse complement strand
TTAACCGGACACTTGGTAACGCACCACCCTAGATGCCAAGAGAAATCATTGGTCTTTAGTGAAGATCTCTGATAGCTAGGACAACTTGAAGGATCTATCTGTCTCATCTGTCAAGGATAGCACCCGAATCAACCTCGTTAGAATAAACTGTAGCAGTTAAAGTCAATATGAATAGATTTACTACAGACCATGGATGTTTCAATAGCCTCAGTAGCAGTCAGCTAAAATGAACCACAGACCACATTATGACAATTACAGGCATAACAAGTTGATCCACACTGACTAATTTCACCTAGCAGCATAACAATGATAGATTAAATATGCCCCACCAATTTGCGAAACGATTATTTGCAAATAATCTGAAATCAGCATAAGTCACCAAACTCAAGTGTCAATGCTAAACAACTGTTGATTCGAGCTATAATCAACTGACTTTTTTCAAAATGTTGCGAGGATGCTCACAGGAGGTACGTATAC
This sequence comes from Schmidtea polychroa, assembly GCA_959609185.1. Classification (NCBI taxonomy): domain Eukaryota; kingdom Metazoa; phylum Platyhelminthes; order Tricladida; family Dugesiidae; genus Schmidtea; species Schmidtea polychroa. The sequence goes on along the minus strand of CAUHTR010004069.1, from coordinate 39,695 downwards.
ATCGATAGTTGTAATCAAAAATCTATTTTGTTAAATTTACTGACTCGACGGATGTTCCATTACCACCAATACGTTCAGATAATCCATTCAGATTAACAAATGTAGATTGCGGAGCAATAGTTGATAGTACTCCAACAATACCACCGTGGTGGGCTAAAAATCTTTTTGACACACAATCAAACCGTAAGCACTGTGTTAATACGAATGCGCACCAGTAAAATTAATGATGATGGCGTACTACTTTTAAATTCATAGATTTCACATTAGGGAAACACCAATTCTACAACGAAGATGTTTTGCGAAGGAACAATCCACTTGCATTAATATTTTTACTTAATTTATCAGACTCAAATGAATATAAATGAACTTTGAAAGACACACACGATACATAATGACCGTTAAATAACAGAGTAATAAGCTAAGTCCGACAAAGCAGCTGTCTAAGAGGAAAACTGAGGTACTTGCATCCAAGTCAATGACCTATCCAAAATTACAAAATCATGGGGGTGTCTTAGAGAACCTTTAAATTGGATACAAATGAAAGTAGCTGCATGAGTACATATAGTGAATGATGCTGCATGAATGTTATATTGTTTTTCAGTGACAGGCTCATCGACACGATTCAAATTTTCTTGCTGCAAGTCCTCAAAATTCGATAAAAAAGATATTGATGGATGTAATAGACAAACAATAGTACTTCAAGACAAAGTAAACCGCATCAAATCAGTGTGGTTCAGAGCCGATGAAATGCTCGAGACACGAAAAATCGAGCACAAAGCCTCTTAATAAGTAAGCGGAGTTGGACACTAATGATAATTTACATCGAGAACAAACCTTGCGCTGACATAAAGAAGTAATATCATCTCCTCACATCATTTACCCAAAAGTTCAGTATAAACTAAAGTGGAAACCTCAAAAACGCTTAAACCACAATGAAAACCAAACCAAGCCGAGAGAAACAGCTCAGGAATACCACCATCTGGAATACCGGGTTCTTGAGTTTGTCTAAATACATAGGAAATACACAGCACGGAAACCATACCAAGTCGATTCAAAATCTATGATTATACATCAAACAATACCAAGTAAAGCACACAACACATTAAAGATAAATAAACACGTATAATAAAAATGATTAACGCAAGAAGTCACAATCACCAACATAGTTAAAAGAGAAACAACTCACTCGAAAAATCTGCCAGCTCGAAAAGTAGAGAATAATAAATAAAATAAAAAATAAAGAATGGTTATTGGTCGTTTTTATATAATCAAATTAATTAGGAATATTATGGGTCTTATTTACATACGAAGGAGATATGACAAAAAATTCAAAATTTACGAAAACGAATAAGAAAAAATTATAAAAAGTAATTAAATAATATTTATCAAAAATATTTCCATGAAAATCGCGCCAGAGATAACGAAATAAAAATAAAATAAAATTATTAAATAATCTGATTGTTTAAATCAATTAATTTAATACCAAAACACACTGATTTCGGAGCCGCAGAGAACGGGTGGATTGACATAACAAATTGGTATTAGTACCGACAAAATTTCAGTTTTTCAACTGGTTAGAATTTTTCAACTTGTCAAATTTTAATGCTCTCAGATTTTCGGATCTACGGAATTTATTCTCGTTGGATGGTAATTTTATTTTTGTTCACGTGTAATTTATTTTGTACTAATTTACATGTTAATAAATTTTCACTTTGTATTCATTACTTTTTTTAATATTCTAATTTAGTGACTGTAGGACCCATATATATATATATATATATATATATATATATATATATATATATATATATATATATATATAGAGAGAGAGAGAGAGAGAGAGAGAGAGAGAGAGAGAGAGACTTTGAGATAACCTGGGGTGGAGAATCGCAAAAGTTCAAACGCATGATCTTGTGAGATGTAGTTCTAATGTCATGTAAAGTGTCTGACTCCCGATGTATTAATTTATATGTTAATAAGTCTTCGCTTTATATTCACCTTTTAAAATTATTTTTCTATGATCTTTTTGAGACAGTCCAAAATATGAGATAAGATCAAATGAAAGTAGTCTTGTGTTGTGATGATGTTCAGATATGGAGGGGTCTGTTCGTCCCACAAAGTGAGTGTCGTTCGACTGACCGGAGCTTTTATGAGAATTCAGGTAGGATCAAAATCTAGCGTCTTAACATAATAGTTAACAAAAATCCTGTCTCGGGAAATTTGACTTTAGAATTTCACACATTACTTTCACACAAGATTTTTCACAAGATTTTTCTCTCGAATATACAACAAAAACTACACAAATTAAACACTAACAATCCCCACAAAAGTCTTCAGAATAAAATTTTTGAAACCAAAATTAAGGGAAAATCTAGTTTTTTCTAAATTTTATCAAAATATTTAAAAATAACGTTAATTAACATTAAATAAGGATAACCATAATTAAATGTACAAGAATGGACAATACACTTGGATGCGTAATGATAAAGCAGTTATGAACCCGAAAATGAAAATTCAATGATGAGTAGTTCTAACAGTGGACCTCACTGTATACATTTCCAACATGGCCACTGAGATGGGTTCACGAAGGATAAAACCAAGCTAGTAAATTAGAAGGCGTTTAGCGAAGAATCGATGATAAATCTGATAGTAATCCTAGAAAATTTAAATAACACATCCTCTAAGCGCAAACATGTCCATGGGTGTACCGGACCCCTCTGTAGTACATGGAAGTAGAAGGACACAGTAAGGGCGTGAAATTTTCGTTTACACATCATTACCATAACAAGGTTACACGGGAACCTGTTTTTAAAGGGGCTCTAGACATTAGCCTTATATTACGGCCCTGTACTTGTATTCTTCAAATTTCTTCAAAAATATAATAAATTAAGAATAAGAAATATAAATATATGGCAAATTGCTCTCTAAATCAAATTTTAGATTGGAAAATGAATTCAAGTAATTTTTTCATAAGCGGAACTTCATTTTTCATTGTTTTAAATAATCCAAAAATTCATTTTGTTAAAATTCATCACTAATAAGAAATTGGCGTTGTCAAGTAAACATTCATATTTAAAATGTCTGCTTTTAATACGCAGAGGTAAGTATATTAATATAATTGCGATGTTGTATTTTTGAAAAATAAAATAGATCAAAAATCAATTTTCATCTTAATAAATATAATTTTTTTTATCACATTAAATCATATTCTTGTTTAAGAGATTTGAAGAAACATGGAAATAAATACGAATACATGGAAAAACCTGATCAAAAATCATTCGATGTAAAGCATGTTAGTTTATTTATAAGGCGAAATCAAAATGAAATATTCATTTTTAAAGACTGCTCACAAATTTGTTGAAAAGCTTCAAGTGCCTATAAATCATTTTGTACATCAATCACGCGATGAGCATTTAATTGATGATGACTTTTTAAGTAGAAGTAAGTCGAATTGTGGAACAATTGAAAATGGTGGATTTTCTGGTTCTTACACGAATTATGCTCAAGTAATTTTGTGTTTAATTCGTTAGCAATGTGTAGAATATTAGATCATAATTTACTCATATTAAATATTTTTTAATTATTAAATAAAATGCAATCACATAAATAACAAATATATATATATATATATATTAATGATCAATTCTAAAAGTAAAAAATGAAATGTTTACAACTCATTGAAACAGTATTATTCATTACAATATTTATATTCATTTATTTTCACGGACTTGAGCCCCCCAAGACCATAACAAATCATTAAATTTATTGTGATATCCGCAATGGATTAAAACCGAGAAGATAACGTAAATGTAGAGGATAAAATATAAACAAAAGATGAATATAAATATTTAATCTCAATTTTATTATTTGTATACTTTTATCGCATATTAAAATGAATTAAAATAATCAATGGTTTTCCAAAATTTGTGAATGAATTTAACCCATTTCCTATTCGAAATGAAGTAGAAGTACTTAATATTTTATTTTAATCATGTATTATATTTTAGAAAATATTTAAAACGATCATTGGAAAATAATGTTTTTCTGAAGAGAATAAGAATTTATAAGAATATTATAAGAACTTTTATTTATTAAAAAAAGAGTTTGAAGACTATAAATCAGTAATATATCGATATTTGTTGATACTCACGAATTTTCGGCACTGCCTTTTCACTTGAAAATTCACTTGAAAAAGGCAGTGCCGAAAATTCGTGAGTATCAACAAACATCGATATATTACTGATTTATAGTCTTCAAGCTCTCTTTCTAATAAATTCAATGGAAAAAATAATCAATATTTGCGCTTGGAGTGACTCAACTTCAGAAAAACATTATTTTTCAAGGATCGATCGTTTTATAAGAATTTTTTTTTCAAATTTCACCACTGATTTCTTTTCAATTGACATTTTATTTATTAAAAAGCTTGACTATGAATCAGTATATATCGATGTTTTTGATATTCACGAGTTTCCGGCACTGCCTTTTTCCAGTGCTTTTAATTCATAGTCAAACTTCTTAATAAATACAATATATAAATACTTATAATAAATACTACAATTATTATATAACTTTCATTTTTTCCGGGAGATTCTGTACAATTCTATTTATGATTTTGTCTCTTTCATCTTTCGATTTTCCAGATACTGTAAACTTTATGCCTTTTGTTTCATTTTCAACAATAAATTAAGAACTTTCACTTTACTAATTACTACACCACTTAACAATTTATATCTTAGAGACTCTCTTAACACCTTCGGCGAATTCACAATTTACCATCTCTTCACCGAAAATATTGACTTCATTCGTTGGAACTTTCGTGAGAAATTCCATTTTTTGTTCTTTTCTTCCAAAATTTCTTATATAAGTAACACTAGCTATAAGTTCATTTCTATTTGGAGCCATTCGATATTCGACATTGGAATAGTATTTTTCTGCTAATTCTTTCTAAATATTTAAATCTCCACTTCCAAACGAATTTTCTGGTATTTGAAATTTTATTAGAATGAAAAATTTGTGAAATACAATATTTTTTGAATATTCCAGTTTCAGAGATCAAACAGTTTTGTAATTTTATTCATTATTTAATATATTATCTCAAACCGTATTCCGACAATCCGCCAACAGACAATCTGCCAACACGACAATCCGCCAACACTAAAAAATTGGCCAACACTGACATTTATAAAAAGAATATTTGTAGGTCATCATATTAAAATTAATTCACATGTACTTGTACAACAAATTTGCCTAAATAATCATTCAAATAAAAGCATTAAAATCAAATACCAGTACCTTGATGATCAGTATCATTGCGACATGTTGAATGTGAGTAGTACTCTTGTGAGCAATACCCATAGGGGTCAAAACATCTTATCGGATAAACTCAGAGTATATATAATAAAACGAATTAACTCATTCAAATTTATTATTGAATCAGTCAAATTATCACAAATTTTGATAAAAAATCTTGTTTACCTCTCAGCCAGTTAAATTGTTTAAATATTTAATTAAAATTTTATATTAAACTATTACTAGTTGACTCTTATCTTTCAGCGGAGAATTTATTATTAAAATTTTAAAAATATAATAAATTTAAAATGTATGTATGTTAAAACAAAAATTTATCGACTTTTTGGCAGATTGTCGCTTTGGCGGATTGTCGCTTTGGTGGATTGTCGCTTTGGTGGATTGTCGCTTTGAACTATTTGGCGGATTGTCGTTTGGCGGATTGTTGTACAACCATCTCAAACAATATTAACCAATCATTACATAATAATTAAAAGTTAAATATCTAAAGCTCATAATTTTTTTGAGTTTGACACTTTTTTTATAAGTAATATCGTAAAAATATAATCGAATTATAAAAAACAATCTAATAACACATCTCGTTCTATGAGTAAAACGAATATTTCTATAATATATTAAATTTATTAAACATTTTTAATTATTTCATAAATAAAATCATTCTAATTAATTGAAATTATAAACATATATCATATTTTCAGACGTAATGAATATCAATTTAAAAATAAAAAATAAAATAAAACTTATCAAAACTATATTATTCATTGCAGTATTTATATCATTATTTATTTTACTTAATATTAATTATGGAGCAATATTGATATATTTGACATATTATGAGCTCAATATTCTGTTGAAGCTAAAACACATTTTATTCAATAATTAAATTAATTTAAAATATTTAGTTTTTAAATAAAGATAGTTTTTTTAATTTTTTCTTGTTTTAATTTATATATACACCAGTACCTCACTTTGCGTCGTGGTTACGTTCCAAAAAATACGACGCAAATTGAATTATGATTTTCTATGGCAGGGTTACGAAAATCCTACTTTTTAAAAAGAAAATTGAACAAAGTAAACATTTAAAAAACAAAAATAATATAAAATTTTATTATATACATACAAAAAACAAAAAAAACAAATTCAATTAAAACAAAATAAAAATTAATCACTGTCTGATGAGTCTATAGTGGCTGTTGTCGTAAGTCGGCTTTCTTTCACAAAAAAGTTGGTCCAATGTTTGCTGAACAGCTTTTTTATCAACGTAAAATAAATTTCCTTGTAGCAATTGATATTCGTAGCTACCTCCTGGAACACTTTAAAACTCCTTCCACTGTCAGGGTCGTCATTCAAACACATCGCTTTGGAAATTTGTTTCGAGGTTAAATTTTGTTATTCGGAGATTTCTATTGAACGATTACTGTCATCTTCTTCATTAGCAAATTGCAATTCCAGTTGCCATAGTTCTTCATTAGACAATTCTTGGTTATGCGAGGTTAGCAATCCATTTATGTCAGTCTCCTCCATACCTCCAAAATTAGACTCTAGCTAAATTAGAAATTTCATGACGAACAGCTGGTGTACCATAAACTTCCGCAGAGCATATTATGTGAAGACATTCAGGCCATATTTTGCGCCAAACACCATTTATGAAAGATGGTTTAACCTCCTCCCACGAATCGGAAATAATTTCTATGGCTTTCATAATGTTGAACTTTTTCCAAAACTTTAGCATGGTAGGCTTATCTTGTCCATCAGTTTCACTTAAATGAAGTTTAAATGTTCGTCGAAGGTAATAACTTTTAAAAGTCGATATTACTCCCTGATCCATAGGCTGAATAACTGATGTCGTATTAGGCGGTAAAAATACAAATTTCACGTTTTCTGACAACTCATCACATTAACTGGGTGGCCAGGAGCATTGTCTACTAGGACCAAAGCCTTGAAGTTTAAGTTTTCCTTGTTGCAATAAGCTTTAATTTCATGAATAGCACAAGTTGAAACCCAGTTTTGAAATAATGATGCCGTCATCCATGCTTTTTTGTTTGCTCGCCAATGGACAGGAAGCAGATTCTTTAAAATACTTTTCATAGCTCTTGGATTTTCTGATTGATAAATGAGGAATAAATAAACTGTTTCAGGACAGCTGGGGTGTTTGTATGCAAAATAGCTGAGTGAAAAATGACAGTAAAAACAATAATCAACATTATTAACAATATTAACAATATTTAACCATATTTATTAACATAAAAGAAAAAAGGATACTTTAAGTCTCAATTGTAAAAACTTCTGAAGAATAGCAAAGTTCGGATTACGAATAAATTTTAATCAATTTTAACCGTTTTTGAGTAATGGAACGAGCTCCATGGAATTGTTAAAATCTCTGAGGAATAGAAGAGTTCGGATTGCGAATGAATTTTGATCCTTTTTGAGTAGTGGACTTTTAGATAGTTTAGATAGTACGTTTAAATAGTATATTTATGTTTTTGAATTTTTTTATCGAATTTTTTTGTGATCGATTTTTGTATAGCGATAATTTACCATAGTAATCTTTTTTTACATGCAACACGCGCCACACAAAAAGACAAAAACACTACAAAACATAATAACCAATAAAAAATATAATATAACAATACATTACAGTATTCTCTGCGCAACTTGATTTTCAATCAAAATAGAAAACAAGGACTCCATTTTGATCATCAAAGCACTCCTTGTATGGGTTATCGTTTTAGCATCTAACGATGTCGCAGATTTTGCAGTCTCTCTTATTTTATCCCCATCTCGATCTCTAATAGTTCTGACAGTTAACACCAACTGCCTTTGCTATTTCCACAGAATATTTAATTTTGTCTCCAAGCTGATAATATTTTTTTTATTTTTGGTAATTCTACCAGCAACAACCTTTCCACTCATTTGGCTAAAAAAATTACAAGTGTATGTATGTAAAAAAATAATATAACTCTGCCAATAAATAAATTGGAAAAATATTTACCATTTTGTAATCAGAAACAACCCGTAAAAATTTATAAAAATTTATTATTCTCTTTAAAAAAGCACAACACACTATACAACTATTTTTTCCAAGAGTCATCTGACATAAACAAACGCACGTGATCCCTGAGGACAGGGCTGAATCAGAAAGGCAAACGATTTTTTTAAAAATAAAATTTAACAAAGCATACTTTTAAGAGCACGTGATTGTCACGCGATGACCACTGTATACTTGTGCTGACTCCTGGGAACAAATAGAGTATGTATGTATACATAATTGAAACTGAACTCTAAAATTAGCAAAACAAAGTAAAAATAAAAGTGTATTAAAATTGCGTTGATTTTCAGTTAGAAAGGGAATCCCAGAGTTTTGATGGCATGACGCAATTAGTACAAAAGTCGTGCCATCTTTTAGAAAAAAAAGAATTTCAAAAAATTTCAAAAAAAAATAAAGACTCAAACCCAAAACAGCGCAACTTCGAAAATCTAACGACGCATAGTGAAAATTAGTACTAATTCAGCAGCGACGCAACTTCAAAAAAACGCAAAACGAAGCAACGCAAAGCGAGGTATTGGTGTATCTGAAATATATCTTTGTTAAAGTCAGTTAAGCTTGGTTTAATAGAAGATGAAACACTCTTAAACACATTCCCTTTCTTTAAAATTCTATGCAAAGTCGTTCTTGGTACATTCAATGCATTTAATAAGCTTCTTAGTGTTCTTTGATTTAAAGGAATATCTTTAATTTTTTCTAATTGTTGAGATAAGTCTTTCCTTTTTGGTCCACAGCGTCCACTCTTTCGGGATTCCACATTGAAAACTTCATTTCCGTTTTCTTTAGATTACTGTGCTCGCTTCCACAAACGAGATATTGTTCTACGATGCACCTTAAAGTTTATAGTACGGGTCACAAGGGTACACGTACATTCAACACCACACAACCCCAAGCAATGGAAATGAAATAATAGCTAAAGCTATTTGACCAGGCAAATGGCATTTGCCTAACCAAATGTTGTTTTCCTAAAATCACCATTTGCCTACGACATATATATATATATATATATATATATATATATATATATATATATATATATATATATATATATATATATATATATATCTTTCAATTTGGAAAAAAAATATTCTTTTTCATTACTATTAAATTTTTTTTAATATTTAACCCTTTTACTTCCAATAGTAATCCTTGATACTGAATAAAAATTGCTTCCTGATATAGTGTAACACACTGAATTGAAATTTGAAAACCATTTTCAAAACGAATAAATTATTTCCTTTTTACAATATTAATATTTAATATTTGTATATCATTTCACCCTAAGACCCATAAGCATTGGTTGCTTTTGCTATCCAATAGATACACCTTTGCAACCGCAATATTTAATATCAAGTCAGCCAATAAGATTTTTAAAAATTCAATTTTTCGGAAATCATCACATAATCTCAGGGAAAATTGTTTTTGAAAATAATTATAATATTTACATTATTTTGATTTCTTTTTTGACCATCGAGCAATATTTTGTTGTGCTTACCACAAATTTTTAGCATTGGTTTTTTCTAATGGCTTTTAAGTTTATAAAATGATTTTTAAAATATGTTTTCAAGTGAAAAAGTAAAATATTTATTATAACTTATTATTGATGTTTGCGCGTATGTTCACATAAAATGGATTATTGTATTGATTTTACGAGTGCAAATTAACTGCTAGCTCTTGGCGCTCATTTGAAATTGTAATTTGAGTGTCAAACTATTTTTTATAAATTATTACGCCATTCTATTATTATATCATTTTCTTTTTTCATTTTTTCTTACTCTAATCTTTTTTTTACAATAATAACAATTAATAATCAATTAATAATGGGTATGATTTATTTGCTCAATATGAATAATAATCTTTGTTTTTTTTGTAAAAATACTTAGAAGTGTAATATTTTACTTAGAATTAACTTATTTAGTTGATAAAGAAATTTAATACTTAACAAACGTAATTCCTGAGCAAAAAATAAAAATACTTTAACTTGATTCCCGGTGCTCAATATAAAGGCGTATATTTCTTAACTCATTTTGATAATATTCGTTCAAATATTTATTTTTTAATCTTTTATTTCGCTTTTAACTCCAAAATTAATGCAATCATAAGGCGATCCCATTCAAATTTCATTATTATTAGTTTAAAAAGCTTGAATCTCTTGCTAGACTTTTTGAATAGAATTTGAAAATCCATGAATAACAGATTCATATTGCTTCATTACTAATTTATCTTTTGTTAATTCCTCTACTACATTTTTCCAGAATTATATAGAACTTCAATAATACTCAATTCATAACATTTATTATATAACATCAGTAAAATCACGCAAAAATTTTCTATATTTTCTACAGTCATGACCAACACGTTGTTAATACACTGATAAATATGATTTTAAACTGCAGAAGTTTTATTTCTGATGAATTTTCTGCAAAGAATTAGAGTGAATTTAACAGAACCCTTGATAATGCAGTTCTCGTGCGAAAATCTTCTTCACAGCTTGCAAGATCTTGAAAGATTTTATGGTATAAATGTCATTATTGAAACCGTACGTGAAATTTGTGCTCGCACATTGCTAACGATTATTACTCATTTTGTTGTTTAACCTGTGATTTTTGTGTACAGTCATCTCAAGAGAATCTCGGGAAACCTATAAAACCAGATTCGGATTATAACAAAAATAAGCACATACAAGTCAAAGATAACCGAAATAAATCGGACTGTTACGGTGTTATTAAAAAACATTCAAATGGACGACATAACAAGCAAATCGGTTCATTTCCTAACCAAATTTCAAATAATCGTTCTCCTGTATTTGATAATATCAATATGAAATCTGTGAATGACAAAGAAAATGTTTACAACAGTGAATTCTCCCAACGACGGCAAAGTGTGGACTCCCTATACAATGTTGATAATCGAAAAACGCCCAACAAGGGTTCAGTAATATCATTTCATAGCATCAGCTATAAAGTCAAGTCAAAAAAGTATCCCTGGAGCAAACCAGTGTCCAAAATAATATTGAACAATGTTAAGTAATATTTTATTATTTATATTTCTGAATACATATTTTTCGGTTAGTGGAATCATGTTGCCAGGGGTTAATGTTATTATGGGCCCTACAGGAAGTGGGAAATCCTCGTAAGTTATTATTATTATTATTATTATTATTATTATTATTATTATTATTATTATTATTATTATTATTATTATTATTATTATTATTATTATTATTTTATTAATTATAATATAATAATAATAATTATTATTATTATAATAATTATAATAATTATAAATTATAATAATTATTAGTATTTTTTTTGTTTTGTTATAGTCGTTCCTACAATATTTTAATTATTAAAAAGAGCTTGAAGACTATAAATCAGTAATATATCGATGTTTATGATATATTACTGATTTATAGTCTTCAAGCTCTTTTTAATAAATAAAATGGAAAAAAAAATCAGTGGTGAAATTAGAAAAAAGTTCTTCTATTTTCAATATTTCAATTAATTTTATATTTGTAAAGTAATTTAACCTATAAATATGAGCTTGATATTATTTGAATGATTGAAAACCTCATTCACTTTTGCTGAAAAATTATTCGTTGTTTTGCAATTTTTGAACACTGAAAAAATAGAAGTAAAGTAAAAAATAGAAGTATCAGAATCCTCAATACATTTCAGTAACGTTTGTAGCATTTAGGGCTTTATAACTTTCAACCTATTCAAAATTTGATAAATAAATTTTTAAACAGATTATAATTAATTTTTTTAAAGTTCGCGAAAAATTGCTGATAAACATAACATGATTATATCATTAATAATTCCTCCGCCTTTCACTGATTGCATTTCATTAGTCAATGACATTTGTGATTTTATTTTGTTGTAAATTCTCCAACAATATCCAACAATGATCTTGTCTAGATAATGGATTATGATTCTATTTCATTGTTTTAATTTGCTAGGATCCTTGACGTATTGGCCGGAAGAAAAGATCCAAAATATCTTGAAGGGAAAGTATTGATCGACGGTCAACCGCAACCGAAGAATTTCAAGTGCATATCGGGCTATGTTGTGCAGGTAATGAAAGACCGATATTTTTATGGAAAATGTAATGATTCTCCATCAATAATCATTTTCTGCTGACTAATCACGTTCTCTCTATCCTAAATTGAGCAATTGAAATACCCACCGTTCTATGCAAATCAAAAATCTTCAAATAATTATTTCTCATTGAAATTTTGGGATATTTTATGTTAATTTTAATAATTTTTGCGCCTAATTTATGATTGGGCAAAGCCAAATACACACACACACACATACACACACACACACACACACATATATATATATATATATATATACCGTATATACTTGACTATAAGGTCGTTTGAGTATAAATTAGCGATTAAAAAGACAACCAGTAACAGAATTCTTTATATATTATTAATTATTTAATTCAAAATATTTACTATAAAAAACAATGTTGGTTATAAAATAATAAAATTCTCCTATTCCTAAATAACAAAAAACTAAAAATATTCTTATAAAATAATTAAATTTACCTAAATAATATTATTATTAATAGGTCAAGTTGTATTTAAAAATGGAAATTCCCAGAAAGTCCTTAAAATCTGACATTTTTCAGGTTTTATTACTTTTATATATAGAATATATTTATCGAATGTTTATATTATTTTTAAATGTAGAATTCTCGTAAAAATTTCAAAAAATCTTATTCTTATAATAAACAAATGGACTTTGTTTATCTTGATTTTATCCATACTATTGTTTTCCATAGTTTTAAAGAAATAAAGTTAAACGAAATTGTAAACGAAAAAATAGATAAAGGTGAAAAAGATAAAATATATAAGTGATACAGTTTTTTAAAGTTTTCGCTTAATTATATGGACGCGCGATGCTAAATATATGGAACAACGACTGACACATTCAATCGTATCCTTTACAATTTTAACAAACAGAATGTGAGCTGCCTACAAAGTTAAATAGAGAAACTGATATATTTCATTACAAGGAGTGTGGTGGTGTTGGATTCAATCATTTTTAAGAACGCTATACCAAATGATTCGAGTGAATATATAGTAAATAATTTGTCTTTACTACATGAAAGCAAACAATTAGATTTTTGTGATATAATCAGCTCCGTAACTCTGGCTACATGAGGCGGTAGTCACGTCTATGTACTATAGCAGTGAAATCATCTTTTAATTTAAACTCCATGATAGTTCCGTTATCGCACCCGATGAAAATATATTTACTGACATTCCAATATTGCAAACATGTCCCAGGACTTGGTAAATAATGGTATACGGCAGGCCAATAACCACCAGCTTCTCTTTTAATATAGATTCTAACACCTCTATTCTCCGTAAGAAGAATTACAATATCTTCATTGGGAATAATAAATGCATAGTTAATATCACACTCAAATTTCCCAAATTTATTAAGCAAATCTGGTTTCCTTGCTTTTACAGAATTAGATGATGAAGTCATGAAGTCACAAATATTAATAGAACTACAAAATAAACGAGAAAACATTTTTAATTTCCAATTTTTTTAAATTACAAAACTTCTTAAAATTCACCAGTTTTCAAAATTCACCAAATTTACCGGAAAAAGTAAAACTAACTTTTACTTAACATCAATAAATAAAAATTCCTTGATCAACAAAAAATGTATTTAATAGTTCACTACTGATCATAAAAAGTAACAATTAATTATCAAATTTCCAATTTATTCAGATATCCCAATCGAGTTATTTGTTCGTTATTTCTTGGATCCATAATTGATTTGTGTAGTGGTTGGATAACAAATCTATTTGGGTTCATATTATTGTTAGGATTTATTACATATTTCGCGAATTATAATGGATGAAGATGTTGGTCTATGAGAGCCAACACTAAAACTATTGGGAGTCGAATACAGTTAATATTGATAATAATAACATGGCATCGAATTTGCTTTACTCATCTGAGATTGATTAATAGAGCCTGATTGATAAGCAGAAGTATTAGCTGATTGCATGAATTTTGATTGACTCTTGGAATGAGATAAAGTAGACTGCGATGTTCCAGCTAATGTGCAATTATAGGTGATATTTGATTGGCCATAGTTGTGTTCTAATTGATCCTTATTCGCTAATGATCGCCCATTTATATATAATATAATATAATATAATATAATATAATATTTATATAGATTTTGTTAAGGCCGTGTAACGCCTCACTACAAGAAGCAACATATAATAACTTATATTATTCAAATGATCATTTGAAAACGGATTTATTATATAGGCAATTATATTATTTGACCGAAGAAACGATCCATCTTTATATTTTTTTAAAAACAGTAAAATATAGGTGGCTGGACAAACTGTCACGGACAAAATGTCGTGAACAAAATGTCATGGACAAAATATCATGGTATAAATGTTGTTGATAATATACCATTGCGACATGTTGAGTGTGATCAGTACCTTTGCGACCAATATTCATAGGGAGACAAAATATTTTGTCGGATAAACTCTGAGTATGTCTATTTTGTCCACGACATTTTGTCCGGTGACATTTTGTCCTAGAACCAAATTATCGTGTCACAAGGGGTGAATCAATTTATTTTAAAACCCATAAAAATTAATGAGTGGCTATTAATGCATTATAGTAAAACAATTTTTGATTAATTTTTTGTGACCTTTATTTATCCAGCAAATTAAGTTTTTAGTGTGAAACTTATCGAGTATAAAAATGTGAGTTTATAAAATGTGAGTTTATAAAATGTGAGGATTATCGAGAATTTACTGTATTATTCACAATCAAGAACGTGCACGAAAGATACTTGTTTTTTTTGCTTTTTATATTCCAAGTGTCGATATGTATAATTTTGCAAATTTAATTGAAAGATTTTCATATTTTTTACATAATATTTGTCATCAGCTTTATTTCTTTTAAGAAATTTGATTTTAATTTATCAGGCGGCATATATAATAATTTAAACACATACATTGTGAACTTTACTTTGTATACTCAAAACTTTTATACTTTCTGTTCCATTACTCGATTATCATTACAGGATGACATTGTTATGGGGACATTGACTGTTAGAGAAAATCTTGAGTTTTCAGCAGCACTTCGGCTACCAATGAGAATAACTAAAAATGATCGATCAATTAAGGTAACAAACATTATCAATGAGTTAGGATTATCGGCAGTTGCTGATAGCAAGGTGAACTTTTATCTTTTTCGTAGTTTTCATTGATACGTTTAAGATTGGTACAGAGCTTTTACGAGGAGTTTCAGGTGGTGAGCGAAAACGTTGCAATATTGGAATGGAACTTATCACTGACCCCAGTGTTCTCTTCTTAGATGAACCTACAACAGGTTTAGATGCATTTACAGCTGCTTCTGTGATTAAAACTTTACAAAGGTAATCATAATTAATAATGATAATAATAATAATAATAATAATAATAATAATAATAATAATAATAATAATAATAATAATAATAATAATAATAATAATAATTAACTATATATTAAATTAAAATTTTGATTATAAGACAGTCCTTTTAATATTCAGAATTTAGCTATGTTCCAATGTTCAAATGCTTGCTGCTTTTTCATTGGTTTAATTTGATTAAAAAAAATTTAAAATTACTGAAAATATTTCTCTTTGAAAAAATAGTTCAAACTTAATATTTTGTTTTTTAATTTGTTATTTCTATGAGCTCTTAAACATTTTTTTACTTTAATTAATTCAATTGTAATTCCTTATTTATATTTTAAAAATTATTTTAAAGCATCTTGAAAAATCGACAAATTTCAAACCAGAGTAAACAACTTGTAATTTGTAACTTTAGGTTATGTCGATTTTCATATTTCCCGTATGGAGTGTAATTGATATATTTTGTTAAATTGTCTTTCCGATTTTCAAGCCATGATTTTTTATTATCAATCGCAATACGACCATTGCTTCCTGGACAATCTTGAATACCGTCCAAGTTTGGAGTTGAACGAAGTACTTGTTTGAGCAGTATAACATGATTTACAAAGGAGATAATTTTGATATTTTTCTGTACCAAGTGGTGGACCAATGTTTAATATGCGCTAATAATTACTCTCACTATCTTTAATTTACTAAATTGATATCTTTTTAATAATGATTTTATTATCCAGAAACTACTAGCTTGCTCGTTTATTTTATCATTATTACTTTATACTCCATCAATTTTTTCAATTTGATTGTTTTTCTTGATTCGGGTTTCATTTTTGCTTTCTGTTTTCCATATTTTAAATGCAGACGAAATGCATTTTCTTTTTTATTCAAAAATAATTAATTACATTTTTGAAGCAATAAATAAAAATTTTCATTAGTCTGCTTTCCTTGATTACTTAAAGGAAATCATAGAAAAAATTTAAAACTTTTCTCTTGCCAATTAAATTCGATTGAAGCAGAAAAACAACAGTAAAAACAAATGAAATTAAAACGAATTATTTATTTAAAATTATTAACATACTGTAAAATCCCGAGTATAAGCTGCAGCGCGTATTAGCTGCAGATGACATTTTTATAAAAATGTATTTTTTAGTCGTATAAACCGCAGCACGTATTAGCTGCACCATTTGCGTTGAAAACACATGATTTTAAAATCAGCAACCTATCATTAAAAAACAAATTTCATCGTGACAATAACCATTTTGTTTTAATCGTTTACATTGTTTATTGCACTGTTTCGAATCCTTGATTAAAATGGATAACGATTCTGAACAAAAACAAAAGAAACAACGAAGATCTTTTAGTTCAGCAAAGAAAAAAGAAGTTATTGAATTAGCTCGTCAGTTAGGAAACATACGGGAGGTTGCAAGACGATATGATATTAATGAAACTTTTATTCGACGATGGATCGCCCAAGAGTCTGTTATCAAAGCAATGAATCCAAATCGAAGATCTTTGCGTGGTGGTAACGCTAGATATCCGGAATTGGAAACGAAATTACACTAATGGATCCTAATTCAACGTGAACGAGAACTTCAAGTGTCGGTTGTTCGAATTCGTTTAAAGGCACCAGTAATTGCCAAAGAGATGAAAATTGAAGGATTTGTCGCGAGCTCTCAATGGACTGATAATTTCATGAAACGCAAGAATATTGAATTGACTATGGGCTATTGTGTTCAATTTTCATTAATGACAATTAAATTTTCGTGTAAATACTGAAATTAACCCCTTTCCATTAGTGAAATGTAAAACAGTCTTATTTATCCTAATTAGTTGAGTAAAGCATTCTATTTCTACGATTCTTTTATTTTTTAGACTGTCTCGCAGTGGTAAAACAATTATTCTTTCAATACATCAACCTAAATATTCCATCTATAAACTATTTGATCGGTACACGATCATGGCTAAAGGTAAAATCGTTTATCATGGTAAATCTGGATCAGCACCTTTGAATTATTTCCATAATTTAGGTTCATTTATCTTTATCCATATCATCTTTCTTAATTTATCGTAGGATATCACATTGAACCCCATAATAATCCTGCTGACTTCTATATAGATATTTTAAATGGAGAAGTGAAAAATGAGAAAGAAGTATTAGACCAACAAAGTAAGTTGATTTATTACTTAATTTTTATTTACTTAATTATTATAAATGATTCTTGTTTTAAATAATGTGTCACAATATAAGAGATATTATTATGTAATAAACAGTAAATTGAAGACCATCATACTATTTTTATTAATTCACTCATCAATTCTATAATCATGAATTTGAAGAGATTCTTTTTGTCTCACTAAAACATAAGCAAGGAAACGTTCCGCATCGCTTCCTGAAATGATAACGGCTTGAGTTCCTTGGATATCACTAACATTTTTGAATGCTGACCCATTATAATTAATATTTAAATTTCTTTGAACATATTCTTTGCAAACTGGTTTTCTCCATCATCAAGTTGAATAAAGAAATTAATAGAAGAAAATACGTGTGATATTATCACTTTGAAGTGTTGATCAATTAAATCTTTATATGATAATTTGGCATATTCACAAAGTTTCGTTTTCAGTTAAATTCGAACTTACAGTGTATTTATTATACTTCGTATACTTTCTAACATTAAAAGAATACCACCAATTAAAACTTGCAGAAGTCTATCACCGTCTAGATTAACAGAATTATCTAAGAGCATTGTTTTTCTATGAATTCTTTTGGCAATATCTATTAACTCTATGTCAAAATAAAGCAATTGGCTCTTTAATATAAGGGAACAAAGAAATGCTTCGCCACTAGAATTTCGCTTCTCATATAGGCAAATATCATCAAAAGGACATTTCTTTTGACTTAAGGATATTGAGGAATATTTCACCTGAAGAAATCATTTTGATTTGAAATCATTTGGATTGTTATACATTGATGGAACTGCATGAAAAATGTGAGCTACGTAGACTTGAGATTATAAGCAGCTCTTTATCTGTGAGAACTTTCTCCTGATATTAATTTTATTGATTTACATTTATTTTTCTACAATTTCATCTTCATTCAGAAATATATTTGCAACGGTCATGGAATCACAATATTCTCCAATCCAATAAATTTTAATCACCTTTTCTTCAGATTCATGTAAAATAAATGACATTAGTTCTTTCACGTCTGAACAACCGATTGGAATGTATTTCAAATCTGTAACAATATCACCGGAAGTTCCTTCATCAACAAAAATAACTTTGCAATATCCATCCTAATCATCTTAGGCCCATTTATCGATACAAAGATTTCCTATTTAACTCACACTCGTATTATCTAAAAAGGAAATATTCTGACTTTCAAACTAATATTAAACTCAACAGAAAAATTCTTTATGATTTTAATTTAATTTTAATTTTTCATATATCAAATAAATATAGGAAACAATATAAAACAAATATAAAAAATACTGTAATAATTTTTGTATATATAGTTCTTAATGTGAGCATCGTAACTAGTTTTATAGAGAAATTTATAGAGATTGAACATTATTCAAATTATATAGGGTTTATTTTATATAACCTCCTCAACAGTGAATATGTAAGCAGTACATGCCTATAATCAGATCAAAGTTATAAGAGCAATCTTAAATCAAATTGCTTGTGTCATATACCTAAGCAATTTGGCGTTTTGAACAGAATGAAATATAGCATTTTTTACCTGCAGAAATGAACGAAACATGTAAAAAAACACTTTAATATATTTCAACTAAGTTGATAACCATTGTCTTAATGTATATTTGTAACAAATAATGATAATATCTCTGTCCTGCCATTTTATGTAATCGAAATATTGCTTAAAGCTCGAATATTACTAGTGTCAATTTGCTACTATTGTAATATATTAATAACAAGTGCCGAACTCAAGGTCGCTTACCCTCTTAACGGTTTAACCCGTATATATACGGGCAAACTGAATATGGATTTTTGGATTATTCCGTATATATACGGGCAGGCTTCATATTATATTTAAATTGAACCATATAAAATTTTGATGAAATTTTCTTAAGGATAACATCCTTATAACTTAGTCTTTCATTTTTGACAATAAAAAAATACGACCTTTTTTGAAACGTTTTTCCCGGAGAAATGGGGCCGTTAAGAGCTTAACGCCCTTAGCATAGAAGCGCTGTTTTTGTACTATTTATATTCTTAAATATAAAAATACCAGTGAATTTGATTTACATATCGAAATGAGTTTAAGACACCATGTACTGTATTAATTTATATTATTAATTTATATTTAACCTACATTTTCATGAGCATCAATTTACATTGACGAAACTGATAAAATCTTCGGCACTCAACTCAGTGAGCACAGCAAAAACAAAACTTGAAAATAGAAAGGACAATTTTATGAGGAAAAATATAAAATCCATCAAGACAGTTAAAAAATTCTTTACAATGACTAGCTTCGTTGAACAAATAACTTTTCCATTAACATTTAACTTTCGTAAATATAAACAATATTTCAATAATTTCCTTTAACTTTTTGATAATAAATAAATTAATTAACCAATAAAATTAATCTTATATGCGGCTCTTCGTTGAGTAAACTGCGGCTCATTGATAATTGAATTTTTGATAATTGAATTTGAAAATTGAATTCGATTTTTTTATTTTGAAATTTTTTCAACTGAATTTTTAAAAAAAAATTTTTTGTTGCAATTGTATTTTCATAAATGTTAAAAATTATGAGATTTAAAATATAAGAAATATTTACCTCTGGTTTTAAGGGAAATGTTATATTTACAAGAGTTTTTGCACATCTTTAAACACAAAACAATTTTCAAATCATTTTAACATCAAAAGTTTAAAATAAAATATTGATTATCAAATTATAAAAGAAAGAATTACAAAGTCACTTAAAAATAGACTTTATCATGTTAGTTTTGATAAACTATAAACCAGGTGTAGACAAGTGCGGCTCTTTGATGAGCTGTGTGGCTCTCGAGGACCTCATTCGTGCCCACCCTTGTTATATATAATTTAATCATTATTCACCTTCATATGTAATAAATAAAGAATAGAATTGGTTGACTAACAATGGATAAAGAATATACAGAAATTTGTCATTATTGCTAAGAATTTATTTATCAATTGCCATCCACTATCAAAAACACTGATTTTATTTTTCACTTATGAAAACATTTAAAAATTCTATTGATTAAATTTTCTTTTTTTCTTTTTTAGTGCTTATTTTACATAGATATTTTTTGGAGAATTCGATATTCAAGTTGGTTTTCTGAGTTAATAAATCAATGATTAAATTGATAGCACAGACTTTTAATTTTTAAACCATTTTATATGTTCTTGCATATATTCAATTGATACGATGTTGGGGCCTTTTTTTCTTTTTTTAGTCCCATAAGTATTTTTAGCATAATGCGTTAGTGTTTCGTAACTGAATGAATTTATTCATTGTTTTTCTCGACCTTTTATTGTTATGCTATATATGAACAAATATATGAACAAATACCATGATTATTCGGTGTACATTTATTTCTCATTTTTTAACTCATTACATTTCAATATTATGAATGTTAATGAGAAATAAACTTCTTTCTATACCATACATTAGTTATNTACAATTTCGATCTTGATACTCTTTTCTTCATAGCATATTATTCCATGACTGAATGCACATCTATTTGTATTTATTATTTCGACATTTTACAATATTATTGGATGATTTACTTTTTTCCGCCACAAATTCTGCGATTGCTGTAGATATTGAATCACATTTATTGAATTCTATTTTGCACTTTTATTATTAATAAATGATTATTAATAAATGATTTATAGGCCACTCAATTAATGTTGCTAGCTATATGAGATTGCTACGTATCACAGTGTAAGGATTTGGCACCAGTGATTATTTGCGCATTTGCTATTCAGTGAATTTACACTATACATTTCATTTCACAAATTTGTCAAAATAATTTATCTACAGTGATGAATTTTATTTTTGAATCTATTGAACATTCCTTCAATCTGGGAATGAGCAAAATCTGCAATGGGAAAGGATAAATTAACCCTTGGTGTAGACAATATATTTCACATGTGACACGAATTGCTTAAGTTTGATCATTCTTAGCTATATTCAATCTTTTAGTTTGCAATTTCAAATATATTTTCAAACATTAATAAGAAATTAATGTATTGTATAAGGATTACATAACTCCATGTTTAATATATTATTTCATTATTTCCTTATTTTTTTGCTAAATATCTATGATCCATACGAATCAAGAGTTAGATTGAAATAACAATGAGATTGTAATTTTAAAAAAATGTAATCATAAAATTATAATTTATTTACACAATTATAATATTTTTAATATTTGTTTACTGATGAGAATGGCATAATGGCTGAGATGTCATTATAACTATTATTATTATTATTATTATTATTATTATTATTATTATTATTATTATTATTATTATTATTATTATTATTATTATTATTATTATTATTATTATTATTATTATTATTATTATTAATTTAATTAATTAATTAATTAATTAAATAAATGATAATAATTGTGATTGAATGGATCTTTTTTGATATAAAACAGGGAGATTATAATACTATGATTTGTATAATAATATTATTGGGAACCTCAAGACTAGGAATCAAATTATTTATTGTATATAACCCTGAATTATCTTACTGAACTGAATTATCATTTCCAGAAATTCATGTAATGAAAATCATAGAGATTATTTAATTTCATAACAATAGGTAAATATATTTGTTTCCAGTTTCGTATTCAAGGCGTCACATAGCAGGTGAGTTTATTTTATAATCGTACGAGTTTATAAATATGGTTTGAGGGTTGATTTAACAGCTTCATTCAACATTTTGTGTAAACTCTTTATTTTCTTTTTGGGTTTCAGCATGAAAATAAATATATATCTCATTCTATTATTTATTACCATGATGGTAACAGCTTTAGGATTAAAGTGAAATCCCCCAAGATCAGTTTCAATCAAAATTAAAAATACCATTTACAAATTATATTGATATAGCTAGAAATTAATTAAAAGGGAGATGCAAGATAATTTATTGCCATAAATATATACATATTCTTGCATAGAGATAAGTATATTAACGAAGTATCAGAAAATATAATAGTTAAGAAATTCCGACCTATCGGATTCTAAAAATCTGCCAAATATATATTTTCATAACATTAATTTTTACAAATTTGTTGTAAATAATTCTACTATTTTGCAACGTGTTAGGTTTACAAAAGAAATTTGTTGAATGAATCACAATATGCTTGAATGTTAAATGTTGTATTTGTATTGAAATATGCTTCTTTCATGCATTTTTAAATTCAGATTTTTACTATTATAATGTAACATCTTAACATCTTAACCCTTTAACCACTGAAATTGAAATACGAGGAACCGAAGTTCTCAACGAAACTGACCGTTACAAGCAAACTATGTGTTTGATCGTGTTGAAACCTACAAGTTATGGTCGGGAGTTTTAGCAGACGAAAAACGGTCTTAGTTGTTAGAGCGTAAAAATCTTTCAATTTAAACTGAATGATGAATTTTATTATGACCGTCTGTAGACGGTTTTAGTGGTTAAAGGGTTAAGTTGGTTATTAGGCGCCAGCTACGAGTTAAGTCGTAGAACTCGTATAATTAATAAATTAGTTGTCATGGTAGACCAGTTTTTGGAAATGTCAACTGTAGACTAAATGGATTAGTGCAAGCTATAAATTGATTTCTACAGTAGCAGAATATTTTTCAAAATGTTAAATTATTTATGCAGAATTATTAAATATTTATCAGAACATTTCTATACTTAAAAATCTTTCAGTGAGCCAAAAGTACTTTGAATACTTTAAAAAAACGCATTTTTATAAAACTTATTTCCCATCCGAAACTTTCCATTGCTGGCTTATCATATTTTGTAGATAATGAGTTTATTTTGCATTATATATCTATGCGAACAATTGAATTCCAAAAGCGAAATTTATAAAAATGGATCATTGAAACAGTCTTAATGATGAGCGACTCGAAAGTTGTAAACGCGCCGTAATACCTTTAAATATTAAAAAAGCTTTTCTGAGCAACAATGTCAAATATGTTAAATATAAAAACGAGTCAGAATTTTTACAGCTGTATATTATTAACTTTTTATAATAAAAGTATATATTGTAATTCATTTTTCATAGATAAATAAAATCTGTTAAATAATGGTAAAATTTCCCATATAAATAAAAGAACATCATTTTTTATTATATATTTTTGCAATGTATTTCGACAGATGTGTTTCCTGTTCATGTAATAAACCAATTCAATAAAAATGATTATACTTAAAGATTCATTAGTAATTTTATAATTCTGTGTGCAATGAATGTAATACCACATCTTTGTACACAAGTTCCATAGCATGCTCAATCGAGTGGAAACAGTAGTATTATTGCACATAAGCCATGTAAATTGAAAATGGACATTTCCAATTTTAAACTGTTATATATGGATTTCAAAAACTAATATGAACATATTATTTGTGAATATTTTATAGTAAAACCATTAAACTCACAAAAGAACATTCAA
Organism: Schmidtea polychroa; assembly: GCA_959609185.1. NCBI lineage: Eukaryota > Metazoa > Platyhelminthes > Tricladida > Dugesiidae > Schmidtea > Schmidtea polychroa. The sequence goes on along the minus strand of CAUHTR010004069.1, from coordinate 15,233 downwards.
AATGCATTATCCATGTGTATTTTGGGAGTGTTTAATTAATTTCATTAGGAATAATAACGTTTTACTGGATTCCGGGATTATAATTATGTAATTACCAGTGTTGCAAAATGAAAATATAAAACATAACGTTACATTTTTTGTTATGTAACAAAATTGTTTTTTTTATTTCCGAAATACTATTTTGTTATTTAACAAAAATGAAAATCTTTAATTTACGTTTAACATTATATTGAAATAAAACTCCACTGGAACTCAAAAAGAATTGTGTAAAATTTGTAAAAAAAATAGGAATCTTTATTCAATATTCATTGAAATAAAATCATTAGCATTTCATATAAAAATTGTAATTAAAGGTTCTAAACAAAAATAAATTATTTTCTTAATAAAATTATTTAATGACAGTTGATAAAAATAAATAAAAATGTAAAGCAATCCATTACTATATTAACATAGATAAAATTAAGGGATGAATAATTTCCAAAAAATGTATCAGCTATAACATGCCAAATAAGTGACTAGTTTGTTTATTACCAAAATGAATACAGCTTCTAATAAATCCTTGTCTATATTGGTTCTTTTCTCAGTTAATATCCATTTTTACATCGAGAAAACTCTTGAAACCTTTATAGCAGGTTGCAGTTCGAACAATTTTTGTGACTTTCGCATATTTTTTATCTTTCTTATCTCAGAATTCAAAAACATTTGTAGAAGCTGACTGATTTTCAATATTATCAAAACTGTTTATTAATGACTATCTGAAAATTCTTTTTTTTTCATTTGACGTTGCTAATCTAGATTTCATATAAAACGTAATAAATCATCATTTGTCGTTTCAGTTGGCATTGATATTTGCGTTGTTATTTTTGTCGATTGGGTCCAGTCATTATTATTGTTATTTTTCAAATTCATTGAGTAAAAAGTTATATAATTTTGCTAAATGGTTCATAACTAAATTTTTAGTAGAAGCATTTAATAAATTTTGATAACCTGAATCAACTTACATAGTAGTCATGATATGGGGCACATTTGGACAAAAAGAAATTTTCTCTGTTTTTCAAAGCAACTGCTAAAGGTTTACAAAATGTACTTTGAGTGGTATACAGCTTCAATTTGTATTAGTTTTATTCATTTCCTTTGATTGAAGACAAATAGTTGTTTCATATGTATGTTTAAGTGCTACTATTACATTTTCCATTTTATTCCAATCTCTTTCACAAACGATAAGTTCTGGAAACATTGTTTCCATTTCTGTATGAAATTGCCTCAATTCATCAAATCTGGCTGCCATACTGTATGCAGAATCACAAATTGTTACCATATCATCGTTACCATATCAGTTTTCTTAATCCTTTTGCAAGAACTGTTGGAGTTGTTAATTCTATTAGCATAGATTGTTGTTTTTCTATAATTATTTTAAAAACGGAGACTTGTTAGGACATTTTTACTTATCAGTTGTGGCGTATGTTTCTTACATTTAATAAGTGTTGAAAGAAATAAACTATTGTTCTAATATTAAGCAATTCAGCTCATATTCCTCAACTAATTCTGATTCATTATTTTCTTTACTCATTTTCATCTTCTAATCGGGTGAGCCAAAGTAGTGCAGAAGCGTTTAATTTTATTCAAATCTCTTTCACAAACAGTTAATTATTTCACATTACGTTAATTATCTGTTATGCATGTATAAATATTTTTTGCTTTAATGCTATATTTTTAAAAAATATATATTTGTAATTTAATCATTCTTGTCACCATATCAATTTTAATTGATGATACTTTATTTTTAATCTCTTCCTTTATAATTTCCCTATAACACTCACTTTGCTCTTTGAATAACATTTTGACGCCTATTCTGACGATTAATAACTATAACTAAATTTTTACCAATCCATTTCATTATAAGTCCTTTTACTAGAAATCCATTTACCTGTAACTAATTCTACACAATAATCTATCAATTCCTGATCACTCGCTGTGATTGAAATTGTTTTCTTTGTAAATTGTTTTCTTCCAACTTCATGTAAAGTATTTTTGCTAAAAAAAGCTTTTTTTGCAAATTTATTTCCTTTAATTTTTTTCATAGGTATCCTAATGTTTGTGTTTTAAATGCTGAAAACGATTTCCATTATGATTTCCAGGAATAAGCGTTTCTTCTGTACATAATTTCTATTAAGAACTGTTCGTGAATACATTTATTTTCAATTTTAATTTTTCTTCCCATATATTATTCTAGAAAGTAATTTTTTATTCATCAATAAATAAACATATATTTAAATATGTATAAAAAAGGGTATAGGTAAATTTTTTTTAAATATTTATAACGTAAAACTAAATATCTATTTGTCGTTTTTGTAACTAAACATAATTTTTATAACATTATGTAACGAAATTACTATATATAACTCAATTTTATACGTTACGATTATCGTTTTGCAACACTGGTAATTACTAATGAACCTATAGGGTAGGGTCGGCCAAACTTTTTATCTGTTTTTACCTTTTTTTAAAATTATAGGTAGCGGACTACCAATTTCGTTATTTTTTTCATAAATGCTACAAATAAAATATTAGATTTTTACTCTCCTCTATTAACTTCGCGTTTGATTTATTGGTTGTGCCACGCAAATTTCGTGAGGTCAATTAACCTACTTTCCGTGATGGGATTGAGCTAAAATTTGGCAAGTAGATTCGTTGTAGAGAACACTGCATGCTATCAAAATTTCAGATCGATCCGATCACGGAAAGTGAGTTAATTTTAAAAATATTGAAATATTAAATCTAGTGTTGTTTTCTTATTTCAATATAAATTCTTATCTATTCATTAACTTCGGATTAAAAAGATAACGTAATTATATCTAAAATATGTCGAAATTAAGAGAGTGAAATATAGAGAGTTTCAAAAACCATGTTTTTATGGTTGATGTTTTTTAGATGAATAATACCGATCCTTAAATTTATTATCAATAAAATGAAAGAGCATGGTAAAAAAGCAGAACCTTACATGAAATGATACCTACTATCTCTACTGGTAACTTTCGTTGGGATCGATACAAATACGCTATAATTAAACCGTATTAAATTACCACTGATGAGGCGATGAGTGATAAGTGGAATATCATTTTTAAACCCCGAAACATCCACACACACACGTCTGGTTTGCGCCATGTGAGTTTATATAAGTTAGAGAGAGACTGACGATAATCGACTAACTTCGAGATTGTAGCGCTTTGTCTCTGTCGTGTTGAGCGGCATATGAGACGGGTATCAGAGATGTGCACATACCAGACAGCCGAGCGACTAGAAATAGCTACGAGAGTGATCAGTCGGTCGCGGGCGACGCCTTGGCCTCCTTTCTATAGGGCTATAAGTATAATCATTTTTAGTGAATTCGTTTAGTGCATGATAATGTCAGTCAAACCTTCGAAAGATATTGCAAAAATGTGTTTTAAAAAATAGTGTTCTTTTTCAAATTAAATATAAACAAAAACAATATTTAATCTTTAAAATCGTAACTTTTTCAATATAATTACTCGTTGATTTAATTACGATACTGCAGGATAGCTACTGAGAAAAAACAATATTTTGAGTGTACAAAAAGCTCTTTGGTCGCTCATTTGATTAAGCACAAAAAAATTTAAATTCTGAGCCATTTCGTTACAATTTAATTTCTCAGAAAAATTCCTTCTAAATATATTATTTTAGTATAAAGTGATGATTTCTTGGCAGCAGCATTTATTATTTAAAACAATAAAGTGATAATTTAAGCCTTTTTGCTGCGAATGTATTTAATGAAAAAATTTTCGACTATAAGATAGTCCTTGTCAATCTAATTTGAATATTATAAGAACTTCGTTCGATTTTCACCTCTGATTTCCTTTCAATTGACATTTTATACGGTATATTCCGTTTCAAAATAAACATGATTTCCGTATTATCTACTAGATACCTCGCATCTTAATGATTTTATCGAATTGAAAATTGTATACATAACGCACAGACAAAATTTTTCTGCTTCTGATAAAAAAATGAATCAGCACAATTTCTTCTTTCAGCTTTTCAATCCAACTTCAAATTCATTTATCATAGGTAAGTTAATATTTATATTATGGAAAGCTAAATCAATGTCATTTAAAAGCTTATCAATTGACGGTTGGTGTACTAATTACTAAAAGTTTTATAATAAAGCCCATAGAAAAGGAAAATAAATTAAGACGAAAATTTTATACTGCAAAATTTAAATAAAAAGTAGTGAAAGTAGCTTAAGAAATAATTTAAATAATTTAAATTGCCTGTTGATGTAAATAACGTCTGCAAGTGCTTTTAAAATGTGACGAATTGTTGTAAATTTCCATTTCAATAAGAAAAGCATAACAATTACAATGAAATCACGTTCGCTTTGAAATTCAAAATTTTATATTTTTTGTATAGATAACTCGCGAGGTATCACGCGGAAAATACGGTGGTTAAATAACTTCTTATTACAAAAAATGTCCTTGGAACACCACTATAAGCAGATTTTATATGCTTCCTATCATTTTTTGTATTTTGATCCGGTTTACTTTTATATATCTAATCAAACAAATTCCGTTTCACATTTAATAATATATTGAATAACTGTCAAGTGATCCCACAATTAATAATAATAAATGTTTTAAATTAAAAATTAATGCTTTAGTAATCCTCTAATGGTTTGTAAGCATTAAAGGGGATAATTTAAATCAAAATTTTTATTATAAATTTCACTAAAATTTTTTTTTTCACTTTTTCAATTTCAATTTTTGTAAAGAATATCTCAATTCATCGGCATAGTGATAATCATGATTTGCAATTGATTTCTGTAAATTCCAAAACGACTCAATCGATTACTGCCGACCAATCGGTGTGTGCATGTATCTAATAAATAGTTGACAATGATTTCTATTACAGATCAGCACTGTTGTTAGTCGCGGTTGTTAGAATAGAATCGATTTTCTAATATCCAGATGTTTCATGGATTATTGCTTGTTCTGTCACTGAGAATGACAACCATTGGCATTATATAATTGTAGACATCATTGATATCATTGAGAAAGTCGTGCATGTTTTGTGTGTTGTATTTGATTGTATTTGTTTGTTAATAGAATTAATTTTAATCAATTTGATTGAATTTTAATGGATTTATCATTTTACAGTGCTGGAATCTTCAGGTGAATACAATGAAGTGAAACGGAGTTAGTAATTTGAATTAGTTATCTATTTGTTGTTATTGGTTGATTGTTATTATTTCCATTCCTTAGTGCTGTTGTTCGTGAGAAATGGTAAATTCGTGTGTGTGTTTTTATTAATGATAATTCAGATAATGACAATAGCACCATTAACATGTGTATTTCTGATAATACTAATAAATGTGCTATAAATAACTGAATGCTATATGTTATACTCAGCTTCATTGTGATGCATTGTTTCTATAATTTCTTATAGAACATAAGTCCTTTCATATATATATATATATATATAAATAATATCTAATTTATATAATACTCTCATTTTACGATAATAATAATTTAATCCACTACCTTAATGCAGAGGTGTAGCTAGGATGTTTTGCACCTTTTGTAACGAGCTAAAAACTCATTTTCCGCTGTTGTTTTATTTAATTCATAAATTTTAAATATAGTAAATGGAAATGGAAATTTTGCTATTTTTTTGATGCATTCAATCATGCTCAACTAACCGAATCATTATTGTCAATATTTCAAACCATAAAAATTATTGTAGCATATCAAAAAAATATTTCTCAAAAAACAAATTGTTACTGAATTTTTTTTAATCACGATTCATTTGAAGTTGCTGGTGAAGGTTGAGTTGGACTTTGACAAATAATTCACAATTAATTAACTTTCTTGAAATTATTATTTTACAATGTCATTATGTACCAAGTTAATTAAAATAAAATAAATCAATTAATTTTAATTAAAATTAATTAGAAACGTAATTTATTTTCAAGAATATCTTTATTGTTTATTAAAACTAAAATTGAATGTGATCATTTTTATAAGAACCTATTTCGGCAAAATATTATCCATGATAAAGCTCAAAGAGCTGCAGGTTCCCGACCCCTGATCTATAGTGTAAATGAAGATAAATGAAATGTTAAAAGTATATCAAAGATGAACAAAAAATAAATCATTTTACTAATATTTTAAAATGAATTTAAATCAAAGATAATTGAACTGTTGAAATGGCTGTCTGCTTTTTATTTAAAGTTATTTTGTAAATTTGACCTATTGATCCAAAAATGTTTAAGCTGCATGGATTAAGAATTAATTGCCCGTATGATTGTTATTATAGTTATTACTAGGAATCGCAGCAGAATTCTAATATTAATTTCTAGAACTGATTTATTATTTTCTAAGAAAAAAGACTTTTCTGTTTCTGATTAATAACATTCTTCCATCGTGGACATGAGTTTTGTATATTACAAGGAAACGGTAAATAAATTAATTGATATAATTAATATTTTGATTGGATGAAATTAAAGTATATGGTCAACCTGCCATATGAAATACCTACAAATTGTGCGGTTTCCATAAAACTTTGAATTTGTTTGTTTAAATTTTTAATCCTTTCTATTATCTTTTTATTAGCAATGTCCATTCAATGGGAAAATATATAAACACAAATTCTGTTATATTATAAGATAAGCACGCGTATACAGTATGGAATGTGAACTTCTACTTCCTAATTTTGAGATGAATATTAGAATAAAAAATGACAAAAATACAGTCTTCGATTATTGCCAAATATTTTTTTCTCGCGTAAATATACAGACCTTGGACGTGAAAACGGTTAATAGAGGATGATGCAGTTTACATAATCATTCGTCCTGTTTCAAATATTTACTGTTGTTTACTCAATTTTTCTTAATAAAATAGAATTTAATTTTTAGGGACTTGTCAAGAGGTAATTCATAGGATTAACAAAGATTAACTTGACTAAATTAATTTAATTTTTTTTAAATTTGTACCATTTAAATTAAAAATTGTTGTTTTAATGTAATGCATTTAACCGTTAGACTGCGAGAGTCAATAAATTGGCGCGTAGTATGTCTCTTCAAATGACTTCAGCAGCGTAACGGTAACTTTATTTTTAATTTAAATTTTAAATTTGCTAAAATTTAATAATTATGAATTCCTGTGTATGAAAATAATAAAAATCAATTTAATCATTTAAAATTAATTGATTGAGTGAAAATCGTTGAAAAATATAAATTTTTTTGTAAATTATGTAATTATTCATCAAGTGTTATTGTTTAAACTCCAATTCTGATGATTTGTGGCAATGATTGAATGCTTTCAACTCAATATTGTTTCTAAAATAAATTTCAGAATGTCTAAAAATCGATATTCATTTTAATATTTCAAATAATTTATCTTCGATTAGTTGTGAAAATGAAAATGAAAACTTTTTGTGTATTTTGGAAACATTTTCTCAGGATGATTTCTGTTTACTAATGTTAGAAATTGTGAAATTAAAACATTCGTAAGTAAGACTAGGAAATAACTGATGTCATTGAAAATTTAAAAAAAAAGTATAAAATCTGGGGATTTAGATATCATGCGGAAATTTACACTATTCATCAAATGGGAATTTTAAAATTATGCCATGAAAACGTTAACTTATTATGATCAAAATATTAATTATGCAATAATATTTAATTTAGTAACAAACTATAAATTCTAAATAACGTTTAATTATTTTTGTTAACATTTACCTGATATTTTAAAGTTATATATCAAGCTCATATACCAGCATTATTTCTCATATAAATTTTTATATACGAATCGAAATAGCTTCATCTGTAAAATTATGTGCCAGTATTTTATAAGATATTCTTTTACATCATCGATCGAAAGTACGAGTTTATTTATTTTTTTTAGAAGACAATAGGTAAATAAATTTCCACAGGGGGTCGCATATGCATCATTAACTCATTCCTGGCTATTCAAGTAACAGACATGAGTTCAAAATGAGATAGATCAAGGTGAATAAATACAAAATATATAACTAAACTTGATTTGTCTTCTGAAATATCATATACAAAAATAAAACTAATTGAATCATAAAGTGATGAATATATGGTGGTGAATGTGTCATTTATATTGTCATTTTATATATACATATATATAAAATTATTATTATTAAAAAAATCGAACATTTTTATAATAAAAATGACAATAAAATTGATCAAAATTATAAATGTTTTTATATCAGAAAATAAACTTGTTCAATACTAATTATAACACATTTCTAGAAAATCAATTCTTTGTAGCATTATGGAATTGTCTACTAGAATTTGTAATTCACATTGCACACACACGCGCGAGCACATACACACAAACAAATTGAGCATACATTGTTACATTTACAGTGTTGTGTATCTCTGAGTCCTTCGTTTACTGTTTGAGTGAGAGTGGTAATTGCTATCAGCATCTGTTGCACTGAAACTCATGGACCATTATATAATCATTACTGATTAAAATTTATTTTTGTAGCATTTAGTCCATAATATTTTGGTCATTCAAGTGTGATTGGCATTAGTTAATTAATGGTATTTGCTTTGGCAAACCAGAAACACCAACGCAATTTACTTTATATAAGTACGAACACTAATTAATAGAACAATTTACCGATTAATTCAACGTTATAATACAAATCATCAAAATTATAAAGATTTTCTTTATTCTCCATTATTCCTTCTATAGGCTTCCATCTTGATATCTTCCAATGATTCCATAGATATATTTCCACCTCATTCGGTACGAGCAGACGTCTTCTAGCTGATAACTATTTCCAGATGTATCTATCATATAACAATATAGGATATTACAATGGAGGCCCAAAGCACTAAAACAACCATATGAAACAACTATTTGTCTTCAATCAAAGGAAATAATCACGAGCGAAAGACATTGGTTTAAATGCAAATTGAAGTTGTCTACTTCTCAATGTACATTTTGTAAATCTACAGTAGCTTCTATGGAAAACATAAAATTTCTAAATAATACATACATATTTGTTAATTTTCTTATTATAATTATTAGGAGGCTACATATTGAATGAAAATTATATTAATAATGCAATTATCATAAAATATAATGAGGAATGGGTCAGTGAAGGGTACCATTTGTTGTATATAGTACTTTTAATGTTAATATACAACAATAAACCAATAAAATTCTGGATGATAACAACACGTTTTCGTCACGGTTTTTATATAAAATATTAATTTGTCGTTATCCATAAAAATTTGTCATTTTATCGTCATCTAACAACTTTTATTTTCGATCTATGATGAAAATTAAACATTTTCTTAATAATGTAAAGATACTAATTAATTTTTCACATTTTAAATTTTTTGCTTAACTTTCAGTATATCTATATTCTCAACACCTTATAATAATAATAATAATAATAATAATAATAATAATAATAATAATAATAATAATAATAATAATAATAATAATAATAATAATAATAATAATAATAATAATATTATTATTATTATTAAACAATTAAATGATAATTTAAGCCTTTTGCTGCAAAGTATATATTATATAAAATGAAAGAATTTTGAACTATAAAAATACTCCTTCTCAATTCCCTGGGTCAATCAATATATACTTCGCAGCAAAAGGGCTTAAATTATTATTTAATTGTTTAACATTTAATTAATGATTTAATCCAATAATAATAACATTAATAATAATAATAATAATAATAATAATAATAATAATAATAATAATAATAATAATAATAATAATAATAATAATAATAATAATAATAATAAAAGAAGAAGAATTACAATTATAATGATAATGATATATTATAAAATATAGTAAATAAATAATTATCATAAAACTAGCCTTTATAATTATTCATTTTTGTTATTGTCATTATTACTTAATATTATATCATTAATTATTATTGTACAATTTTAATTAATATTTGTCTATTTATGAATTTTAATCCAGTTGGACGAACCAAGTCAGATTTAAAAAGTGATAAAAAGGTTATCATCGAAAAGCTAATATACGCTTGGGAAGAAAGTGCTAACTTTAAAGAGTAAATTTCTGTTATTTATTTTTGTATATTTCGCAATGACATTAATTTTATTTATAATTATAATTTATTTTTCCGATTAAATGCTTTTAAATTTTCACAAGACTTTATTTTTGTATTGAAGGAATATTATGCAATTTTGATGTTTTAGACTGCGATTCCAATTGAATTCGCACGATGTTATAACTGAGGATGAAACAGATGCGGAAATAAAAGCGCCAACATTAACGATAACTTATGCAACACCATGGGCCAATCAAATGAAATGGCTCTGTTGGAGAACCTCTTTGAATTTGTTGCGTAACCCTCAGACATCGACTATTCAATTGGGAGTATATTTATTTTTTGCATTCTCAATGGGAATTGTGTATTTTGGCCTAAAAAATGAGGCCTCTGTTGATGATCAGAATCGATTCGGTTTATTTTTCTTTGCTGCACTCCAGGTCGTTTTTGTCAATCTCGGAGCCATTGAAATATTTATCAAGGAAAGGCCGATATTTATGTAAGTTTCCATATTTTTGTCAGTCTCAATTTAAGGAATTTCGTTCATTATTACTGTTTCGGTAAAATATATTTTACTAAGATTTTGCATAGAGTAAACAGAATTCATTTCTTCTTTTTCATATTCATTGCTGACATAATAACCGATTCGAACAAATTCTTGATCTTTAAAAAATGTTTCCAATAAAACCACAGTAACACCGACAATATCATCAACCGGGATTTATTCTGAATTTGGAGCATCAATATGTCGAGGATAATTAAATAATAAACAACATAATAAATAAATAAATTACCTGGGGGAAGATCGTCATGACAAACGGGACGATCTATGGGAACTCTGAAAAGAAAACAGAAGTAAAAAGAAATTTAAAATGAGAAAGATAAATCAAAGAAAAGAAAATAAACAAGAAATTAAAAAAAGGTCATTGTTAATTAAGAAGTACAAAGGTGGAATTTCAAATTCCAGAAAAACAAAAAATGGGAAAAAGCTGTATCTTGACAGTTTGTCAAAGATAGTGGAATTGCCGCGACAAGGCGGCTTAACAAAACAGGGAAAAGGAAAAATATCTCGACATCTGTCAGAGATAAGGCTGACATAGCGGGGAAAACATAATCTGTCAGCAGTGCTACAAAGAAAATAACTATATAAAAGGAAACTGGTGGACACAAATTCAGACGATTTGAGAGACAATTCGAGAGACGATTTGAGAGACGATTTGAGAGACAATTTGAGAGACAATTTGAGAGACAATTTGAGAGACAATTTGAGTGACAATTTGAGTGACAATTTGAGTGACAATTTGAGAGACAATTTGAGAGACAATTTGAGAGACGATTTGAGAGACAATTTGAGAGACAATTCGAGAGACAATTTGAGAGAATTGGAGAGACAATTTGAGAGACAATTTGAGAGACGATTTGAGAGACGATTTGAGAGACAATTTGAGAGACAATTCGAGAGACGATTTGAGAGAATTCGAGAGACAATTTGAGAGACGATTTGAGAGACAATTCGAGAGACAATTTGAGACAATTCGAGAGACAATTTGAGAGAATTCGAGAGACAATTTGAGAGACAATTTGAGAGAATTGGAGAGACAATTTGAGAGACAATTCGAGAGACGATTTGAGAGACAATTCGAGAGACAATTTGAGAGAATTCGAGAGACAATTTGAGAGACGATTTGAGAGACAATTCGAGAGACAATTTGAGAGAATTCGAGAGACAATTCGAGAGACAATTTGAGACGATTTGAGAGACAATTTGAGAGACAATTTGAGAGACAATTTGAGAGACAATTTGAGAGACAATTTGAGTGACAATTTGAGAGACGATTTGAGAGACGATTTGAGAGACAATTTGAGAGACAATTTGAGAGACAATTTGAGAGACAATTTGAGAGACAATTTGAGTGACAATTTGAGAGACAATTTGAGAGACAATAAAGGATAATACACCCATACCTCGCTATACGGCATTTCGCTATAACGGCCCTCTTCATTTAAGGCACGTTTTCGATTTACGGCCTAAAATGTTTCGCTGTAACGGAAAAAAGTTTTTTTCGATATCGATATATCTGCATGTTGCCAATCTTACGCAAGCGCAATCTCGATTCCTTATAATGCTTTTCGCTTTGTGGCCAAGTTTCGTGGAACGTATCTAGGCCGTAAAGCGAGGTATGGGTGTATAATGACATAAACATCCTTTATTTAACCGGCATTTATTAAAAAATGAATTAAGCAAAAGAGGTGTATGAACAATATTTAATATAAATATAATTTAATTTAATGAATATATTGGCAATTAATTTAATACATAGATTTTAAATGTCCAAATTAATCAATCTGCGTGTTTAAATAAAGTGTAAAACAAAATAGTCTTTTAAATAAACATTTTCAATAACAGCTGATATCTTGATATTACACTAACAATACATTTGCAAAATTTACGTATCATTGTCCCGTTGAGTGTATTTGCATCATAACCAATTTATTTACTAATTTAAATATTTCATTGCAAAAATATTAATATTAATAAAATCTATTTATAAATCTGACGGACTTTTTTTCAGACATGAAAATTCTAGTGGATATTATAGAGTATCCAGCTATTTTTTCTCTAAACTTCTATGCGACATGGTACCAATTAAAGTGTTTCCAGCTGTTGTTTTCCTTCCTATTACTTATTTTATGGCCGGTCTCAAACTTGATCCCGGAGCATTTTTCTTCTTTGAATTAATATTGCTCTTAACAACTGCTGCGGGATGTAGCATCGCCTTTTTCGTCAGTGCCTCATTCAGTGTGTTCGGTTTAGCAAACGTTGTTTGCCCAATCGTCTATGTATTCATGATGGTAATTAATCATAATGATTTGCCATCTATTACATGATAACCTTCACACTTTAAGGTTTTCAGTGGATATTTCATGAATATCAGTTCAATTTTTTCTTGGCTTCAATGGTGCCAATATTTATCAGCGTTTAGATTTGCACTAGGTGGTCTCTGTGTCAATGAAATGAAGAATCAATGCTATGTTATGAAAACATTTCCAAATATTACCTGGTTGGTTTGTTTGCATTATTTTATATTATAATTTTTCCTTTATTCTAATTTCATCAGACGGAAAATAGATCAAAATTTTGTATATAATAGACAAAATATTGATCTAAAGTTATAAAAGAAATGAAGATGAAAGAAATTAAAATGAAGCAAATTAAGTAGAATTTTTATCAATTTTTGTTTCAAATTTCTAAATGTAGGTCAAATAAAAAATATTTATACAATTTTAGAGAAACATCTAGTAATATCAAAATATTAAAATAAGTAACATCTTTATTCTTGGTTACGTGACACTTTAAACACTCATGAAGTCAAAAGATTAACTCATCTCTCAAAGTATTAGAGACATACTTTCCTTTGTTCTTTATTTACCATCAAATATCCCTTTTATTCTTTCAGTTTGAAACAATTTCAAATAATCTTTCCCTTTTTATGGTTTTTAACTACAAAAGATTTTTTATATAAATTATTCAAAAGAATTCCTTATAACTTTTATTCTTTTTAATTCGTCTTCATTCAAATCCCTGATATTTAAATTAAGTTTTCAAAAACCAATTGTGAACACTACATTTTTTTAATCGTCTTTCTGAATTTTGACCTATTTAAGTTAATGATATTTGCATAATATCAAATTTTGAGTATATAGTGTTTTAGAATACATCATCCAACCCAAGTTTGCATACCTATCGCATCTAAATTGCATGCTTTTATATTTAAATGGAATGCATCATGTCAGTATTTCACAACTGAGGTCATGTAACCCAAGGGGTCACAGTTAACAATAAAGGTATCATAATCAAAATAAATAAAATTTAAAATTTAAATTATGACAAAAATATAAATTAATAAATATCTTATGTTTAAAGAACACAAATATATAAACCTTAAATCAATATTGATATAATAAATTGATATAATAAATTGATATAATAAATTGATATAATAAATTGATATAATAAATTGATATAATAAATTGATATAATAAATTGATATAATAAATTGATATAATAAATTGATATAATAAATTGATATAGTAAATTGATATAATAAATTGATATAATAAATTGATATAATAAATTGATATAATAAATTGATATAATAAATGATATTAGAATAATAATATTACTAGTTAATAACAAATGAGGAAGAATTTCATGAAAATAAAAAATTCACGTTTAATAAAATATGAATTCGAATCGAATCACATTTTCCAGGTATGTTTTATAACCACAGAGAACCTTTGAATAACGGGGTTAATTGGGTCATTCAAAATCGTGTTATACAAGACTCAGAATTTTTGAAAAAAAATTAAATTTTTACAAGTTATATTCCCAGTTATGTAACCATTGTTATAAGAAAATGGAAATGAATTTGAAAAAGATAATTCGAGTACCGCTCAGTGGAACTCAGCTATTTCTGCTTATTTCTCCAGTGACACAATGTAATGAAATTACATCTAAAATATTGGCAAATAGCGGAGCCACAGACCGAAAAGTGTTGCAAAACACTCAGCGAATTCGAAAGTAAACCAGTGATCAATTCGTTACAGAGCTCTTCTTAACTGAACACTGCTTGTCCGATAATGTTCCACAAGATACTATTTGTCCAGTAAGATAATGCTTTCCTAAAATAGCTACCTACGCGTGACCAATACATTATATCAACAATAGCCAAACGTTGGCTCACAGCGCCTACTAAATTCAATATAATTTTTATTGGATTGTTCCAAAAACTTATGGTGACAATAAAAAATATTTTATCAAATTGCAAATATATTATTTCCCTATTGTTTCTAGCAAAATTTATACAAATATGATAACATATTTACTATTCTATGTTATTGGATTATTTATCATAATCGATGTTTATTACAGTTATGTCACTGGAAATGTGTTTCTGGATCGCAATGGTTTCTTTTATCTTCAGCCGTGGGATTTATGGAAAAATCCCTTGGGATTATTTCTCATTTCTTCATTTTTTTTGATATTATGTTATGTGCAACTTCGTCGAATGAATAAATACAAATAGGCCATATCATCAATTGGAATCATTAACTCAAAGATTCCATTC
>CAUHTR010004068.1:0-40579 GCA_959609185.1 Schmidtea polychroa | reverse complement strand
TAATGGCTATTAACTGAATAAAAAATTGAATCTCCTTCGGCTAAAGCTTCGCTAAGTAAATTATCCCAAATACTTAAAGTTCTGTTGGTGAGTGCTAGAAATATACAGTTGACGTTCTCAATAAGGGTTTCTCAGTAGTTTTGCTGTCTGGTTATCGTAATCGAATTAGTGTCTTTGTAGTGAAATTTAAAATAGTTCCTCGTAGTGGTTATGGTAGTAGGTTCCTGTAATGAAATAGTTGGTTTTAATAATGAAATTATTTTGCCTGTAGTGAATTTTGAAATAGTTACTTGACTAATTTAGCGGCCGCCTTATATATTAATTTTTGACCAATCATAATTGAGTCGGGTTGCTTTTTGGTTATTTTCCTTTATTCTTTATTTTTTATTGTTTTTCTTATATATTATTTTGTTTTATTTTTTTTATTGTTTTATTATTTTTTCTCGCGTTTTGCTTAATTTCGCCTAATTTTATGGGTTTTTGGTTGTGTAACGGCCTATTTTGGCTTTTCTCTTAGTTCAAATCGATATTTCGTATTTTTATTTATGCTTTTTCTCTTATTTCTATGTTTAAGTTTTATTTTCTTGTCTTTCATATTATTTTATATTCTTATACTATTTATTACTAAATTTAATTATTTTTATTTGCTTCCTATTTCCTGTTTTTCTTTTTCTATTCAGTTTTTAGCCATCAACCGTTATATAATTTATTTTTACGTTCAGCCCAACATAATCAATTTAATGCGATGGTTGAAATTGCATGTTATTAATCAGCCTCGAAATTCGCGGTTGGGTTTTTGTTAACGCCAACCTCATATCGTTCTCAAAATTTAATTTATTTCTATCTTTTATTTTTAAACGAAGAAGAGTTGAAAATCCACTTTCACAGAGATATATAGAAACAAATGGAACTAAAAGTTGAAAAGCAAGCATTGCCACATGTAGGTATGAATGATACATAACACACCAGAATTGTGTGAGCGATTATTTATTAAACAAGTTGCGTGCCGAGGAATCATTCCGCAAATCTAAGAATTCATCTTGCAATTCATCAGGAATGCTGGACATTCCTGGCGTGGTCGCCATATTAGCCACAGAGCTACGGGTATTAATAGAATCCATAACTAAAACACGTTTATCATAAAAAACACAAATATTATTAAAACAAATTATAACGTTAATTTGTTTGAGGAGTTTCTAAAAAATAATAATTAATGTATAAGTAAGGATTTCAGCATAAAATCAAACATGCACAACATCATACCATTATTTAAATACAAATTACAAAACGCCTCACAAAGCAGAAAATGGATTTCGTGTCAGTGTAGTTTCCTTTTCTTTCAACTCAGGGAAGTAACACTTGAGGGATTCGAGATCCCCCGTAATCTCCTCTTTTATATCTTCATGTATTTCACTTTCATCAGAGTCATCTATCACACTACAGAGCTTCTCAAACATGGCAATATTTCAAAGATTTATTTTTCTTCGTCAGTTTTGAAGCTTGGATAAAAAGGCCCTGATATTATCTTGAAATACAATAATATTAGCTTCTTTTCTTGAAGTTTCAAGTTAAGTCTATATCGCTGTTCTAATATATCTTCTAGATATGCTACTCTTTTCAACCAAGCTTTGTCGTTAAAGTATACAAAAAGGTCATGTTTTCCCTGCACTTCCACGAACAACATGATTTCATCTTTCAATTCAAAGACAGGATTCACAGCAGTTCCATTTGACAACCAGCGTACTGCAGTGTTGAAAGGAATGACTTCGTAATCAGAATCCATATCTTTGCATAGTTTGGGTATTAAGAGCTCCACATTTGATATAATTTACGATTTTTATCAGCGAATAAAGTACCTCTTGCAGAGGAGTTGGAAAAGTCTTGTTGGCAAGAGCATACCGGTGAATCATAAAGTGGATTCCCCTTGCTTGGTGAGCTAGCTCTTTTTTTTCTGAAAACCCGATTTTGATCCAAGCATAAATGTTGCACCATCTGTACAAACTCTATAGACATTCCCCACTAATCCTCCACTCTCAAAATACGTATTTATCTTCATAATATCATCGCTCTTTGTAGTAGTCTCAAGTCTACTAAAAAATAGAAACTCCTCTTTTATATCATCTGAAGAAAAATATTTCCACAAAGACAAGCAACTGAGAACACGAACTTATATCATTGGATTCATCGACTCGGAATGAAAACAATGGCGAAACCTTGATTTCATTCAAAATCTGCTCTTTGACGTCTGCTGAAATGTCTGATTATACGTCGGTGAATAGTATTATTTTTGCTTCACGGCAATTTCAAAGAAATAATTTCACCATCTTCAACATGCAGGGTTTGAAGAGCTTTTCCCCAATTGTGTGAGGTTTCTTTTGCTTGGAAATTTCCAATGTGACTTCGTATGACCCTTGCATTAACGATGTGCTCTTGCTAAAAACATCCAGTTTGATCAAGTGTCTGACGTTTGCAACCAGTTTCATACAGACGAAAGAACTCCAAATCCTTTTGAGTGTGTTCTGAATGCTTTATCTCTAAGTGAAGTTTCATTTTTGAAGGTTTCATAGACTCGTGACTAAGAACAAATTTGCATAACACACATTGTGGTACCTGAAAACTAAACGAATGAAATATTGAAATTCTATGTAAAATGTTAAAACTGTTTGTTTAAGTCACACCCACATATGTATAAAGTGATTTAGAAAATGAAACAACCGCAAACGCACATGACAACCGAATTTTGAATGCGATCAAAATGTTAATATATTTTTGTTTTGTTTACTTGGATTGGTATATTTTCGAAAGATCGATAATTAAATAACCGCTGACCTTATATTTTGTTTCTTCAGCTACGAGTCATTCACCAAGAAACGGCCTTGATTTTTAGAAGAAACCAATGTCGACGTAAGACCTCATATCAGCAGTCACAAACCCGCCGAGATGGTCTGCAGGGGAGTAGTCTTAAGACAGAGGCTCACCTGATCTGTAGCTTTCACCGACTTAGCACAATACCAACATGGTTGCAACCATGGGCGCCTAGTCATTTTGAAACAGTCATGCTTCGACTTTCTGGAACTGGTGCTCATCGTATCCCACGATGATACCTTCACTGTCACTTTTCTCCTATCTTCTCTTTAAACTTTCGTTCAGTAAGCGCTAACACGGATAAAAATATTGAAGCCGCCATTCTTTAATTATCCGTCAACGCGGTGACAAACATATTCCTTATTGTATAAATTCTACCTCATATTTTAATGAATACATTATTTTATCATATTTTTATATACACTCTGACCTAAATCTAAACCGGTAACAATTGAAATACATTAAAACCCTAAATATTAAGTGCACATCTGAGTTCAAGGCTTTTGTCCATTATATGGCTGTCAAATATATGAAGAAATTGATAAGTATCGAATCCCATCCATAGTACTGATATACCCGCCTTACATATAGATACGCAATAAATAGGCCCAACTATAATTAAAAAATTTACTTTCTAATTTCACCAACGATCGACTTCATAATGTATTTATCTGCTAAATATATTTGTAAAGCTCCAACTGATTTGATGACTTATTTTCATTAGAATTCTAAAAAACCTTTAAATATCTCTTTTCTTCCGTCATATTATACATTTAAATTGGTTCATCATTTTTTTATAACCTTCAATATCTTTTCTTTTTCTTCCGTTGACACAATTAAACTTTTTTCTTAATTCTTTTCTTTTTCTTTACGTAAGTCTTATATTTCCTCCATTTCTCCTTAGCTAAATTCCCATTAATTGACTGTTAGGAACACACAATATAATCTCCCTAATCACCCAAATTTTGGAGTTACTCCTCAAAAATAAGGACTTTAGACAAGCTACCCTTACCATTCAAATGGTTACATTGGCAGTTTCTAATCTATATGAATAATGAGAATAAATACGACAATTATAGCTAAATATATTTATTTATTAAAAATGTCTTGAAATCATCAACGAAAAGAAAATGATAAAAGTTTAACAGATTTATAAAAAATCATTGACTTTATTTAAAACAAATTTTTAAAACATTCTAGATCTGAAATTTGGATAGTCGTGTTTTTACAGAAAATTGTCGCAAAAAAAAAACAGTGAAGATATGTATCGCAATTCACAGCCAACATGATTAATAATTCATTACATAAAATATATCGCCAAAAACACAGTTTGAAATATCATTAACGAAACAAAAGGATATGTAGAGAAACAGATAATTTAAAGATACGCAAAGCAATGTACATTCACAGTTGATAATCAAACCACTCAAATGATGATGCTGTTATACACAAATCACATTTCATTGGATCGGGTGCGACATAAAAATGATACGATATCACACTCCGGGATAATTCGGAAGGACGCTCGGATCCATACAATAATATTGATGATAAATATCTCGATTCTTATTGCTTCTTTCTATATCCAGCCTGATAGTTTCCAGTTGTTTACGGAAACTGAGAAAAAACAATTACAACATTTAACAAAAGGACATAATTTATTCTATATTTTAACTATAACTACAAAGAAGGTAATACAATTGCCCCACAGACATCACTTTTAATTCCAATTTAATTAATTTTCATTGAAGCTCTTTCTTTGCCTCAAATACTTATTAAATGATTTCCCATATATTACATCACAAAATTATTCATACAGAATTTATGGCGCGCCCCCAAAACACCGACTTCTAGATAATCAACAACAAAATAATCAACTTCTAATTCATCTATTGGCAAAAACATCTACTGTCTAAAACATCGAGTCCAAAACATCAACAACAAATTGTCAATAAAATCTACTTTTAAAACTTAAAAAAAAAAAACATCGAGTTTTAAAACATCTACAAATTAAAATTAAATTAACACGTTGACGGACACTTGCGTCTATAGCCGTCATATAGTGTCAATTTTCAAATGTCACTTGTTTCTACTGTCCGTCAATGTGTTAAATATGAAGAAAATTTTTATCAATTTGTGTCTGTTTTAATTATCTAAATTAGGCATGTAACTATTATATATATATATATATATATATATATATATATATATATATATATATATATATATATATATATATATATATATATATTGTCTGAATTTATCCGACAAAATATTCTGTCCCCCTATGTGTATTTGTCGTAAGGGCACTGGTCACATTCAACATGTCGCAAGGGTATATCTAACTATCTGAGGGGTGGGAATGAATATAGCAAGTTCTGTTTTAAAAATCACAGGAGTTAAAATATCGTAAATTGTTTCATTTCAAGTTTTTGCAATCAAAATGAACATGCTACTTACGGCGCGCCCCCAAAACATCGACTTCTAAATAATCAACAACAAAATAATCTTTTGTTGAATTAATTAAATTGATGAAAATATAAAGAAAAGAGATGCTTTCAAAATTAAACAAATTAAAAAAAACTATTAAAATTAAAAAAAATGATGAGAGCATTTAATTAAAAAAGGTTTTTTAAACTCGATGTTTTAGGCGATTGATGTTCTTGCCTTTTATTACTAGATGTTATTGACAGTTGATGTTTTTGACAGTAGATGTTTTTGACAGTAGATGTTTTTGACAGTAGATGTTTTCGACAATAGATGTTTTAAGGCTAAAAGTAGATCTTTTCACACTCGATGTTTTAAAAATCGATGTACTAGAAGTCGATTTTATGAGGTGACCCGAGAATTTATACTTACCAAATGGGAGTGATATCATTATCCAAGCTGCTAAAGCATATGACAACAATTAAATATCCTTTATCTTAATTTATTTTTAGACTATCGATCAGTATTTTATATTTAACTCAAAATTTTGGAACAGTCTTCTTAAATACATGGAAAAGATTGCCATTAATTCTTGTTAAATATAAAACAAAATATTGATCGATAGTTAAAAAAATGAAGAGGAATGTCTTATACACATAAGAGAAATTCAAATAAACCTGCATTACATGCTACAGATACTATGAAAATTATTGACATGGTAGTCCATAAGAAGTAAAATGACAAATTTCCAGATAGGAAAACATCTCAACTAAGTACAGGAAAAGGATGTAGAGATCGTTGAAGAAATAAGGATGGCAAAATCAGAAATGTAAATTATTTGTACAAATATAGTTAACATTAATTATCGATAGGGTATTTTCAAGGGACAATCCTGTATTTTCATCAAATGTCCCGTGTCCCATTTTTGGCAAAATTTGTCCAGTATTTTTCAAAATGTTAGAATTTTTATACTTTTTCTTCCACTTTAAGCCAATTTTCTAAGGGGGTTGCAAATCAAAAATACCTACTAAGTTTTTCATTCAAATTTTAGCAAAATAAAATTTTTGGTAACTGAGAATGAAAAAGGTTACTACACTAAAATTATTAACTTAAAGTAATTTTATTTCAATTTTTCGAATTTTTTTACACAATTTGCAATATTTTATACTGAAATATGCCTTTTAATGTGTTGTTAATAATTTTAAATTGTGTTTAGTCAATTATGAAAATAAAAGCTTCATTAAAATTAAAAATAGTCTTTTAACATTAGTAATTGTTATTTTATGTCCAAAAAGTAAAAAGTTTAGTCTTATTCGTGAAGGAACTACAATATAACTCTTAAAATCGGCTTTAATGAAAAAATTTACAATGTCCTGTATTTTCTTGAAAATGTCCCGTATTTTTTTCAAATTTCCCTGGTCACCCTAATTATCGATAACTCGATAATTATACTGAAATGATTAATGTCAACAAAATTTTTTAATTAATTTATTTAGTAATTGCATCGTTTTGAAATTATTATATTTGTCTTTAACTTTTCATTCGCCCAAACCATTCCCACCGGAAAATATTGATTTTTTTGAATTTTTAATTATTTTTTTGCACTTAATTTGATTTTGGATTTAATTTAATTCTACTGCATTTTTAATTGACTTGCCTCGAATTTTTAAACATTTTGTTTTTATTTGCTCTCATTTAAATAACCACAACAATATCAATAAAAGATTTATATTTAGCAATTAAATTAACATCAAATAATTAAAATATATCAATATCATCAATTAAATAGTGAATTATTTCCATAATAAAAAATTCTCATTTTATTTTAATAATTATTAGAAAATAAAACTGAATTCATGAAGTTATGAAATCAGGCGGTAAAATATTTCTAGATACAGTGAGGTCATGAAATAACGTTATTAAGATCTTACCAAACGCCCGCTCTTGATCTTTAAGTCTTATACTTATGGGCTCGGTTGCTCAAATCGCATCTTAACTAAATAACCTTTGATCTTTTATTATCGAAAGTTTCAGCTATCAAAAAAATGTTTATCTTAGAATGAGCGTTATTTAGAATTGACAATTTCTGAGGACCCCACTTTCAAGTTCACGCTACGTTAGATTAGCTCACAGATCCTCATCAGATATGGGAGATTTTGTTTAAAATGGAATTCATGTTTAGTAAATTTTAAATTTCACTGATGGAATTTTACAATTTGCTATATAACCGAGGATCCAATTAACAAGGGTTCATGTTGAATAAGCAAGAATATGTAAATAGTTTTGGTATGAATTTAAGGATGAAGAGAAGAAGGAAAATGTTGTAAATGACAGATAAATATGTAAATTATTAACCAATGATATGAAACATACTCTTCTAATAATTTCAAAGCTTCCGGTTGATAGATATAATCTATATCGAATTTCCCTAGCACCGATTGGGTAACCCGAGCAGCCATACGAACACTGATTAATACATCAAGTGTTGAATGCTTATCAGGTAAGGCCAATACGACTTGATCTAAATTTTGATCTTGTTCTATTTGCTGAGAATCAGTGGTTCTTTCGGCTGGATCCGAAGGTAAGTTACCCAAGAGCTGTAGTGAATAATTGAGTGGATATCCATATTCGTCATACATAGGTAACCGTAGACCTGACCCACAAACGATAATGGACAAGTGTAATATTCCCGTGAGTAATGATACTAAATCTTCTGGATTGTTTATTGTATTTTTAAAGTTTACTGAAGTTTGAGTCCCCCCACTAAACACACTTCCATTACCGTCAGCATAAGCCTTATCTCTATCAAGCGTACTCTTCAACACACCGTTCTATGATATTCGATACGTTAAATTTATGTTACTTAAAACATTTTCTATTACTTTAGTATTTTCTCCTCCAGGAATACCTTTTATACCCATTCCACCATCTTGCATTGGATCCGACAACTCTCTACGCCAATTCTGAAGTTCTTCATCCAAAAGTAGGTCTTTACGACCATTTGCTATCAACATACGCATAAATATACACGAACAAACAAACTCAAGTCTTACGATAAAATAGTTTAACCATTTTTCTCACAAATGCTGTAAATGCGTTATGAATAAGTAAAGCATCATCTCTATATGGGTAATTGTTTAAAGCTTTTAAATCGTAAACCTAAAATTATATTTAAAATTAATTTTATTTGCTTTTTAAGTTTTAAATTAAAATATTAAAAATCAAATATTTAAAAAAATAATTCTAGAATTAAGATTTTTAACCAATTAAATTTCAATTATATTTTCATCTAACTTCATTTACTTTTCGATAATAGACCAATATTTTATATTTAACACTGATTTATAGCCGAAAATTGAATGAATATAGAAATTGTAATAAAAACAGATCAAAGGTAAAGATAAATAAAAAATTTAATAAAATTTCAGCTACAGAAAATACCTGGTTATGGAACAAAATCCAAATATGGGTTACCGTATATACTCGCGTATAAGTCGAGTAAATTTTAAGAGGTTTTTAAGTCCTAAATTGGAAACCCGCGTATAAGTACGAAGTAAAAAAAATAAAAAAAGGTTTATTGATTTCATTAAAAATTAATTTGTACGTTTTTTGACCCGCGCATAAGTCGAAGTGGCTATTTTGACTTGAAAATTTGACGTAAATTTCTCGACTTATACGAGAGTATATACGGTAATTTTCACAAGTCCCGTTTGTATTCATTATACAAGACGGCTTAAGTTCGAAACTCTCAATATAATGACAATTTGAGAAAACCATCAATGAATGTTAGAAACCTTTAAACAAAGTTCACTACCAAGATTTTTACTTGAAGAGGAAAATACTCAGTGTACTCGTTAAAATTATTGACAAATAAATTAGCTTGACTAAAACAGTGGATAAATTAAAATTTGAGAAGACAATAAAATCATTCAAAAGATGCGACATCGCCAATGATAAGGAAGAAAATCTATTATCAGAATCTTATACTAAAAGAAGGAAAACCAATTCACCAGAAGGTCTAGAATGTGTTTAATAAGAATTCATACAATCAATTCCAAGATATACTTTGCGATCTCCTTGTCTAAGACGACGAATAAAATTAGGTTCAATTAATTTTAATAGAAACTTAAACTTACTTACCACTAAGGCCATAGTAAATCAAAACCACCGGGTTAAACACTTAGCTTTTAATATGAAAACGATAAATATCATGTTAAAATGTAATGGCGTTTAGGCGTGGGAAGATAGATAATATCCCCAAATATCCCTAAATAAACCAAGCTTAATAAAAGTATTAAAAACCCATAAATGGAGAATGCACTATCAAATTTGGGTTCATCTCTAGGTATATAAAATCTAACTTGTACACTATAGTAAAAAAGATTTATTCTTAAAAATATGCAGCTTTCTATTTGCTAACAAATGATACAATTCGACAACTCTAAAAACCAATGTACACATTGATCGTGACATTGGATTTAGAATTTAATATTGAAATTAATAAATGTAATATATTGTACAATCAGTTGTTTAAATGCTGCAGTTAAATGGAGTTCGTAAAATCATTCTTTTGACCCTCTAACAGTGCATCGTATATGAAGAAAGAGTTGAAAACATTCTTTCTGTTTTAATGATCAATAACCACCATATGCACCTGTCGTGCTCAAAATTCTCACTCTAGGTAACATTTAGGTCTGTTGAATAAATTTTAAACTCTTTCTCTTCTTAGTAGACATTAGATATTTTGGATCTAATAAAGAATTTCAAGTTGTTTAATCATTTCGAAACATTTTGCTTTTGTTACCACATTCAGACTACCTCCATTAAAATTTTTATAGAAATCGACATCAACAAATTATTAATAGAATTACTTTACGAGACTCGAGATCCTTGTGAATATTCGCATTTATATCAAATGACCAAGTTTTATAAGCTCTTTTAACAAGTTGCTTAATTCCTTTTTTAGACAGCTGAATATTTTGGGCTACCCAACCATCTTTTGAAAATATGGCTTCTTTCAATTTCCTGAAATATAATTAGTGAGTGATAAATAAAATCTAATTAGATAAATTAAATTGATTTATTTTTGCACTAGAGTTTTTAACTAAGTATATTATTGGATTTTAAAGATCCATGATTGGTGTAATTCAAGCGACATCAATTAACATTAATGAGGAAAATCATTCCACATTCAAAATCTAGTATGGAAAAAATAAATATATTTAATTTATCATTAAATGTAGACATTCATTAGCATCAATACACACTATTAACATTAAAATGGTAGAAAAAGGACAGAAAATATTAATGAAACATACAAACACGGTGAATGTAATTTCTATAATAAATCAAACCTGCAAATAAGCGATAAAATACTTAACCCATTTTTAAGAAAATATTTGTTAAAAAATGATTTACACCAGATATGTCAAACTTGCGGCCCACTTGATATATCAGTACAAAAAAACAAAACAAAACTTAAAAATAAAATTTTCTATGTAATCACTTCTTATAACTGTTACATTTAGTTTTTATAGCCCATTAAACAAAAAATTAAGGAAACAAATCCAAGGGTGCGAAAATAAATTCTGGTTTGTCGGACTATACCGAGGTACGTTGGTTATCCTGCTCCAAGGTTCTCAAACAATTTTTGGGATTTGAAAGACTAAATATGTCAGTTTTTAACATCAAAAAAACAAGACATCGCCTTGTTTTCTGATAGTGTGGTGGCAAGATTTATCTTTTATGGTTGATATAACGAAACACTTATCCGATTTAAATTTGAAACTGCAAGGAAAGGATCAAATCATTACAAACATGTGTGACCAAGTTAATGCATTCAAATGTTACCACCTTTTCTTCAAATTTTATTATTATTATTATTATTATTANTCTTCAAATTTTATTATTATTATTATTATTATTAATAATAATAAAAAAATGTTTTTTAGTTTTGTTGAGTTTTTAATTAAATAAATATTAACGTCGTTGTTTCAGACTCCAAATGTTCTGAAAAACAACTATTTATGTTGCGGCCCGCTGGCTCATGATACTAGTCTAATGCGGCCCGCAGGCCAGTTTGAGTTTGAAACCCATGATTTACACCATATTAAAAATATTTGATAAAATAGTAATGATGGGCGATTGAGTTTATATATTTTGATATTTATTTAATTACGTTTCATAAATGGAAAAAGAAACACATTAGATATTGCCATTTACTGACTAATGCATGTCAAATTTTTAATAGACTACATACAGAGCCAGATCCAATAAGTGCCCAATTGGATTTTTTTCGTGGGCCCCTGAACCTTTAAATAAAAAAATTAACTAACAGTTAGAATTTACATATTGAAATATAGATTTTAAATATTTATTTAAAAACAAAATCCAATTATAAAAATTAAAATCTAATTCTTATATTTTTAATTTAAATTTATTTTTGTAACATGTATCCAGGCCCGTAAAAAGGGTGGTGCGAGCGGTGCAGTCACACAGGGCGCACATCTGAAAGGGGCGCAAAATTTGGATGTAAAATCTTTTTAATGTTACCAAAAAATATGAATAATTAAAAAAATTATCACATGTCATGCACGAAAAATGACTCTAGCTAGCCTATCTCATCTTTACCATTACCGGTTAGACCGGTCCATTAGCGTGCATTAGGTGTGTATTTTGTAAAATCGCCACCCTGACATTATTATGCAAATCACAGTGGCCATATTGTTCTCGTCTGCCTTAGGAAATGAATAAATATTAAATAGTTAACAATCGTAACATAAACATCATATTATAGACTTTTTATAGTAGGCTTGTTTTGAATTCGCGTGCTGGGGGGCGCCAGATATATGAACCGCACAGGGTGCAATAATGCCTTGTTACGGCCCTGCATGTATATAAATTTTGATGTGTGGTACCCTTTCAAGCTAGTGGCCAGATTGGGCGCAATCGCTTCAATCGCCTCATATCTGGCTCTGACTACATATGTGTATTTAAGATGAAAATATGATGTGATAAATCATGATGTTGTGCAACAAAAAACAACAACACTGTTGTTTAT
This sequence comes from Schmidtea polychroa, assembly GCA_959609185.1. Lineage (NCBI taxonomy): Eukaryota > Metazoa > Platyhelminthes > Tricladida > Dugesiidae > Schmidtea > Schmidtea polychroa. The sequence continues at coordinate 28,227 of CAUHTR010004068.1, read as the reverse complement.
ATTTCGTCATTGGGATTGATCCATTAAATAATCATTTAAATAAAAAATAAGGTAGAAAATATTTGATATATTACACAATTAATGGATGATATGGAGAAGAATTAAAGTTAAAAATGCTGAAAATGATATGCTATGGAATTCAGGAGTTGCTATAACAGTTAAGAGCAAAGATTGGAAAACCAGTTTTATAAAATACAAACAATAATCTCTGAAATGAGAAATGGATAATTTTTAGATGGAATTTCGTTGTCGAAATCGATGTTTTGAAAAGTTTTAGTATAAGTTAATAATATTGAAGCTTCGTTGATTATTGAAAAATACTGAAAAGATAAAATAAAGAATTAATTAAAACGTTTCAGGATCAGAGAACCTTTTCAGCTGAAAATATTGAACCTCGGCATTAAATGAAGAGTCGTGAGATTGCAGTTATCAACGCATTGCGTCAATAAATTTACAACATCATCATCGTGAACCGATGTATTTAGAGTATAAAATTGACGAGTTAGTCTTAAGACTTGTCGAAGCAGAAGTAAATCGGAATTTTCAATGAATATCTTGACGATACTTATGTATGTGGAGAATCTGAGAAGTAGAATGATGAAATACCAGAAGAAGTCCTTAAATGTATTCAGAAAAATTTGAAGATAATTTAAACACCGAAATTAATAATGGAGAATAATAGAGCAATTACAATATAATCTTTGATAATTTCCACTCCAATTTAGCCAATGTAAAATCCTGCAAATCAAAACATAGTTCATAGAAAAGCTCAATAATTGTCATATTAATATTTGTAAGATTATAGATCAAAACAATATATATATATATATATAGGTATACGATATTTGACAATAAAAAAATGTTACTTTGACACGACAAGACAATTTGTAAAATGAGGAGCTAATAATTGATATATCGGATGAGATTGCCCGAAATTCCGACGCATAGAGACGTATATGTTTTCTAAGACCATTTGATTTATCAATCGCCCAACTATCATATGGTGACACGCGTCGGCCATGTTAAACCACATCTTGGCTAATAACCATGACACCGGTGGATCACTTGGAAGGAAAACCTACAATCAATACAGCAATAGAAATCATGCGAATTATTTATTATTCACTAAATTTCCTTCATTTGAGGATTGAGTTAATTGAATGGCCAACGGTTTCAGTTGTTTTTCTTCAGTGAAAAAAAATAAGGCCATTGGAGCTGGCATAATTCGATCTGGTTTACAATTTAATCCATCCATAATTTTAAAGTCAACTATGTATAATCGACGAGCTTTAATGACATGTTTCACTGACCAACCCTCAAGATGTGGTTTCAACCATTCCACCGTCACCTCAAAACTTAAATAAAAGATCACAGAAATAATTCTCTCAATTTTTATTACTTGTCGGGGATTTCCGTACATAATTTCAAAACTAATGGATTACACCCTTTCAATCTTTGTGCACCAAAACAAATGTCATTCTGGATGGAATTAGTTAATCCCTTAATAATAATAATAAATAATAATAATAATAATAATAATAATAACAATAATAATAATAATAATAATAATAACAATAATAATAACAATAATAATAATAATAATAATAATAACAATAATAATAACAATAATAATAATAATAATAATAATAATAATAATAATAACAATAATAATAATAATAATAATAATAATAATAATAATAATAATAATAATAATAATAATAATAATAATAATAATAATAATAATAATAATAACAATAATAATAATAATAATAATAATAATAATAATAATAATAATAATAATAATAACAATAATAATAATAATAATAATAATAATAATAATAATAATAATAATAATAATAATAATAACAATAATAATAACAATAATAATAATAATAATAATAATAATAATAATAATAATAATAATAATAACAATAATAATAACAATAATAATAACAATAACAATAATAATAATAACAATAATAATAATAATAATAATAATAATAATAATAATAATAATAATAATAATAATAATAACAATAATAATAATAATAATAATAATAACAATAATAACAATAATAATAATAATAATAATAATAATAATAATAATAATAATAATAATAATAATAATAATAATAACAATAATAATAACAATAATAATAATAATAATAATAATAATAATAATAATAATAATAATAATAATAACAATAATAATAACAATAATAATAACAATAATAATAACAATAATAATAATAATAATAATAACAATAATAATAATAATAATAATAATAATAATAATAATAATAATAACAATAATAATAATAATAATAATAATAACAATAATAATAACAATAATAATAATAATAATAATAATAATAATAATAATAATAATAATAATAATAATAATAATAATAATAACAATAATAATAACAATAATAATAATAATAATAATAATAATAATAACAATAATAATAACAATAATAATAATAATAATAATAATAATAATAATAATAATAATAACAATAATAATAATAATAATAACAATAATAATAACAATAATAATAATAATAATAATAATAATAATAATAATAATAATAATAATAACAATAATAATAATAATAATAATAATAATAATAATAACAATAATAATAACAATAATAATAATAATAATAATAATAATAATAATAATAATAATAATAATAATAACAATAATAATAACAATAATAATAATAATAATAATAATAATAATAACAATAATAATAACAATAATAATAATAATAATAATAATAATAATAACAATAATAATAATAATAATAATAATAATAATAATAATAATAATAATAATAATAATAATAATAACAATAATAATAATAATAATAATAATAATAATAATAATAATAATAATAATAACAATAATAATAATAATAATAATAATAATAATAATAATAATAATAATAATAATAATAATAATACTAATAATAATAATAATAATAATAATAATAATAATAATAATAATAATAATAATAATAATAATAATAATAATAATAATAATAATAATAATAACAATAATAATAACAATAAAAGGACAACTTACAATTGGTTCTGTGATGTTATACTGTGAATAGAGATTGTGTAAATTTTCAATTGAACTCCAGAAAGATTGGTCACCATACAAGTCTGTTAGGCGCCTTTGATTAATCGCATCAATTTTGGCGTTGTCAATATCCCACTAAAGTAAAAATTAATTCGCTGTAGCAATAATTAAATAACAGAAATCTACTTTTTCGCTTTTACTGAACTTTTCTTCCTCTGGAACGTTTTCTACCTAAATGATTAAAATTACTATTGATAAATGAAATGTAACATTTATTTTTTACAAATATCAAGAAGAAAATGAAATAAATATAACATGCTAGTTAATTGCAAAAATTAGTAATATTATAAAATATTCAATGACTGAAAACTAATGGAGTGACTGTATAAGATTGGAAGCTGACTCTATATCTAACTACGGTGGAAGATACATGCGATCATTGGTACGAGTAGCCTTTGAGAACAGATGCCAAATATATATAGCACAATATGCATTCGTGAAGTCAAGTAAATAGAGAAAGTTTGAAAAACTTAATTGACATTATGATCGGCAGAAATTTTAAAATAATTTATAAAAATTATGGTTATAGTAACTATTAAATACATTATTTGATATATTGTAATAAAATTTTATTATAAAAAATGTTTTTGTAAAATATCCTTTTCATGATATTTATGTATTTTTAATATATAATTTATAGGCGTACAATAGAGGCAGAAAATTAATCGACAATTTTTATGAAGACCAGTCCATTATTGGCTTAGTCGTCACATTTTTACCAAAAGTATTTTTGTTAAGACTCTTGCTATCCTGCAAATCAGTGGCTTTAAATTCTTTCATTTCAGGTCGCGCAACACCGATTTGGGTGAATCAAATGAAATGTATTGTTAAAATTACCATAAAAAACTAGTTAAAAAATTATCGAAAAGGTTTATTTCATGGAAATTATGAACAGTTTGATAATTGAAAACAAATGTAAGAGGGCAGCCAACGTATCAATATGAATATATATAAATATACAAATTAATAAAATTGCAAATGTAAAAATAAACATTTTTATAGGGAGAAGTAGCAATTGAAGATATAAGTATACATCAAGTAATTTAAATTAAAATTTTGTCGAATTCGTATTGTTAATGAAGTTTATATATTGTTTTGGGGTATTGTCAGAGTTGTAAATATTGTTCCACGCGAAACTTTTATAAGTCCAGCATATCTGATAACTTAAAAAAAATACACTTTTTATTTAAGTAATTATTTTTTCCGAAACCCCATTATTTGAATTTACTTTTAAGATTGAAGTTATGAAGTTAAAATAGTAATATTTTGAGTTTAATTTTTTTAATAAAATTTTCTCAATTTTTTAGTTTTGGAAATTTAATGGTGCGACATTGACAGATTGAAAAATAAAAACTGGTATAACTACTTTGCCTATCAAATAATCGTCAAATTTATTAGCATTGACAAAACACTAGATACTTGAAAACTGCATTGAATAAACACAAATATTGCATTTCATATCAAAACAATCGAATACGTTATTTACAAATCATATTAAAGTACAAGTAACTTAATGGTAAAGATGCACTGCCAAAAAATGACACTTAAGGTTTATTAATATTATGTATAAATTCAAATGATTTTAATTGTTTTACTGTATTTCATGTCCGAAACCTGGATTAAGTTGCTGAAGAAATAATAAAGTACAAAACCAATTTTATGTCATAAAATAATATTTTTTGGTTTTGAATATCAAGAAAATTTAACAAAAAAGTTTATTACCTATCAGAATTTACGAACCAGTCACAAAAAGAAAAGTATTCTTACAACTCAGATACATGCCTCGAGCATAATTAACATAATAAGATTCATATGACTAAATCTTACAAAAAAGATACTGAGAAGCAAACTCTAGGAAAATGTGTTAAATTCAAAAAAGGACGACATTATTCTACAATAAAACGTTAAACACAAAATATCTCAATTGAGTAATTACTGCATTTGAAAGCATGATTAAAAATATAAGCCAAATCAATGAAAAAAATTGTTTCCAAGTCAAAATAATTTCTTTTACTTTTTATTTACATATGATTTTATGAGTTCATTGATACTCCAACTATTTCCTTCTACCATCAGTTATTGTAAAAACCTTCTAAAATTCGAGATATATATATTTATTTATTAAAAGGCTTGACTATGAATCAGTAAATATATCAAAAAACCAGGGTCGGTTTATCCATTGTGTCAACTGTGCCTTGGCACAGGGGCCCCAAGGGCCGGCCCCAAAAATGTAAAACAAAATAAAAATAAAACTCGTATTTCCGATTTTCCCTTATCCGACTCCGTATATATAATTTTTTTATTTACCAGTTGTTATTAGCAAGAGAAAATATTAATTAAATAAATAAATCAGATTAATATTAAAAAATATTTAACGATCAATCGGAAATAAAAAATGTCAGACAAACGTGTTTATCTAAGTGGAGCGCTTAAACGTAAGCGAAAAGTTGAAAAGAAAGAAAAAGAATTAGTTAACAATCAGAACATGAATTTGTGGAAACATATTTGCCAAAAATTGATAAATTGTCAGTTGAATTGAACAGTCGAACAAAAGCTTATGATTCAGTGTATAACTTATTTGGTGTTCTAACAGAATTTTGGAAACTTTCAACAGATTATGTGGCTGCTCGATCTGATTTACTCCAACAACGGTATCCAAATGATGTAGAAGTTCTTTTGCGGAAGAGTTACAGCATTTTAGACATTTCATTCAGAATTTCCTCAAAAGTAAAAATCAAGAAGAAAATCAATCAGTTCACAGATTTTATAGCTTATTATTTGACTTGAATCTTGTCAGTTCATTTCCAAACATCGAAGTTGCATTTAGAATATATATCAGTTTGATGGTTAGTAATGCTAGTGGAGAGAGGACTTTCTCAAAATTGAAGCTCATTAAAAATGAACTTAGAACACGCATGCTGCAAGAACGGTTAAACAGCTTGTCTTTAATGTCAATTGAAAATGAACTCCTACAAAAAATTGATTTTGATGATGTTATCAATGATTTAATTTTAGCAAAGCGTCGAAAAATTAACATCTAATAAATAACACTATGTTTAAATCATAAATATCAATAATTATGGTCATAGTGATGGAGACGTTATAACTAACAGTAACACTTAACAAGACCGAAGAAGCGATTGAATTTAATAAATTATTCATTTTTTAGTTAATTTATTTTATCAATGATCATTGATCAATCATTCTAAAAAAATATTATTTCTTTGTTCATTATACATTATTCTATTGATCTCAAATTTGACTAAATACCTATAGGAAAGACTCTGAAAATTTAATTTTCAGAGGTTCAATTTATTAGATAAAATTATGCCTGGCAAAAGGGCCCCAGATTTTTTTGGCACAGTCACACAGGGCACCCTAAATGTCTAATCCGGCTCTGCAAAAAATATCGATATATTTACTGATTTATAGTCAAGCTTTTTAATAAATACAATGTCAGATGAAATCAGTGGTGAAATTTGAAAAAGTTCTTATAATATATATATATTATTATTTTGAATATTAAAATATACGTTTAGCCTTTTATGAATGCATTTAATATATTTACTTCTAAATTCATTTCTCATCATTTTAAAGAATTAATTTTTTTTAACAAATTTGAGAATTAATATTTTTAAATTTAACATTTCACACAGACAAAAGATCAAAAATTTAATACTAATCTGAATAGAATGGAAATTTTTGATCTTTTGTCAGAATGAAAATAAATGAAATATATTATCAAAGAAGACGAACAAAAAATAAAAAATTTCCACAATAATACTAAATTTTACCGAATATTCTCTGATCAACCGGACTTACGACAGAAAAATATTGTAAGCTTCATTTTATACTAATGTAAAAATCAGATTATACAAAGATTTTCACACAATTTTCTGTTTAAGCAATTATTAAAGTTAATTAAATTATTGTATGATGAATTGTATTGTTTGATTGAAGTAATAAGAATGTTTTTTTCATTTATAATTATCATTATTTGAAGCATATAATAGAAAATCTTTGATAATGGAGGTAACCTACTGATGGATTGTAGTAACATTTCACACACCTAGAAACATTCGTGAAAATAAGCTGGAATTGAAAGTTAATTATTTTTAGTAATTCATTGAAATACCACTTCATCAACATTTCAACCGATGGCCTTTTAAACATTTTATTTAATTTGGATTTCAGTAAAATATAATAGGTGATATTCAGATAGCTTGTATTAAAACCCCTTGCACATATTCCTTTAATAAGCAATTCATATCCAAAATCTCAAGACGTTTCAGGTGTCGAAATAATAGAGACCTTTAATATAGTTTCCAGCAGATAAACTTCAGAGCAAAATTAAAAGTAGATATCATAAAGACAGTGCCGGCTTTCGATATAGACAGCTGCCTAGAGAGGCATTATTTTAAGTGCCGGCAAAATTATGAAAAATTTTAATATATTTTTTATGTTATGAAAATTATTTGTTGTTCTTCGTGCTACTAATATCACTTTTTATATAGGACTTTTAATGTAGCATCAAATTGTCCAAGGCTGGCACTGCGATCACCCCATGGTAGAAAATTACCCAAGCTGATTACCCGCCTAGAGCGGAATTATTTCAAAATTGTCTAAAGCCGGCACTGAATAGAGAATTCAGATTTCGACAACATGTCGAGAATTGTGCTGAGCTGGAGGTTAGATGGGAGGCGTAAGCCTCATTTCAAAATACTCAATAAAGATTTTAATAATCAGTAATATGATTTATGACTGGGTATGCACGTATATGTAGTAAATATGATATACTAACAAGTAACAGGACGATTTATTAAAAATGTAATGGAATAAAATTTTTTCAAATAAAAACAAGGCGATATCTTACAATGTAATAATCAGTAAGTAAAAAAGTACATTAATGTTTATTTTGTATTCTGTATTTTAAAATATTAATAATGATTTTCTTTGACTCTATTATGATCCCCATTATGGTCCATTTCACTTAGCCCACTTGATGTCCTGATTTGCATATATCACGAGCCTAGAAAATTCTTTATATTGTTGTGTTTCTGTCATTTAACTGTTCATTTCCAAACAAACTTTCAGTGTAACAAAGTCAACACATATAAAATTTACTGCCATTTGGATTTTCAATGACAAAACTCAAAATTGACACTGGGAATTTTTAAAAACACGAAGAATGATAATGATCAAGTTTTTCGGTTAATTATAGCCGATCATTTATAGACAAAAAAATTTTAAATTCTTGATGCTTCAAGCTAGAAAAATTATTTTTTTCATAAAATTTCTTTTCTACTTTTTATTTGCAATTTATTCTTTCAACAACAGATTTTCCTATAAATTTAACTTGTAAACTCACTATATTTAAAATTAATTGGTGATAATTTAATTTTTTAAATTATTTTTAATAGGTCATGTTTAGAAACAAACGATAAAATCGAAAATTTAAACAGTTTTCCTTAATTATTTTCAATCCGTTTTAAATCAACACATAAATAAGTTTATCAACTTAATTATAACCATTTATATATGATAAAAGCAAGTTATTATTGTGCGCTATATTATTGATTATTCAAACAAATGTGCTAGATAATACGCGTCATTACAAAAATCAATAAAAAGATCAATTATAAAGGTTATGATATCAACAATGTTATAGAAACCTTGATACTATCAAACGGCCAATACTCACCATCATATATCTGTTGATGATTTGTTTAAAACATTGAAACAATCAAAAACCGCCATAATATTACACCTTGACCTTTAACACTATTGCATTTTTGAATTACGTCATAGATTATATAATAATCACACGAGCAATATCTATTGAATTACAGAGAATTTCATTTTTATTTTACATTCACAAAATATTTTTGAATTAAAGCCAAAAAATTGCCAATATCAAATATAGTCAATTATTTAAAAATTCAGCCGTCAATAGTCATTTCTGAAACTAAATATAATTAATATTGAATACGCTTCACTGGGTTAGTCATTATTTTGGTAATTGCGCGCCTCTTGGGATTGGTTAACATTTGAAATGAAAAATCAGGAGATCCAATCAAAAAGCACACTGATGGCCTTGAGGAAGTGTTTTGAAAGAATAGCAAAAAAAACAAAGATCAATAGAAAACCTATAGGTAGTTAACTTAAAATTAAATGCGTTTTAATTAGTTATATCGATATCATAAGTAAGGCGGATATGAGAAAGCGACCAATTACAAGCACAATTAAAGACTTCTACGAGGTAAAAGAAGTAGTTAATGAAACCTAATGAATTGTAATTATTTTTTAAGTATTAGTTGCTAAACTTGTTGATGATAAAATTAATAGACTAATCATGACAATAAAAATTTAATTATTTTTATATCAGGCGTCAAATTCGAGATTAATGAATTCCGATTAGATAAAGGTGAATTAAATAACTAATTGTATATATATATATATATATATATATATATATATATATATATATATATATATATATATATATATATATATATATATATATATATATATATATATATATATATATATATATATATATATTTTCATAATTCCATTCGTAATCGTGTTTAATGTGGAATCAGAAGCATAGCTAGAAATTTTGGGGCGTATACTGTATACACAAGTGAAATAGGTGCGAAGCACCATAGCGCCGCAGGGGAAAATTTTTTTGGCCCCTTTTGGAAGCACAATTGAATTAGACCAGGGTTTCTCAAAATTTTTCCTGCGATGGAACACTTCGTAACTCTCGAAATTTTGAGGGAACACCTTGTTTATTTTGTACGGTATGAGACCAGTGGCGTAGGCCTACCCAATATTTTTAAGGGGAGGGGAGAGTGTTAATTGAAGGAAGGGCTTTAGTTACAGAGGAGTTTTGCGCCGCAGGCAAAACATTTTTTGGGTCCTCTTTGGAAAGACGATTTAATTAAATAATTAGAGCTCAATATACAATATAACAGTATAAATCGTTATAAAATGATAGTAATGTATCAGGGACAAATGTGTATAGCCGACAAGCGAAACAATTTTTTCGACCCCTTTATGAATGGGTGATTTACTTAGATAACTAAAGGTGCTTGCTTATACAGTATATTATTAGCGAGGGAGAGGCAGGGGGATTGCATAAATAGGTAAAATGCAGGTAAATAATGTACTTAATGCAATAAGTAAACAAAACAGTGGAGCTTTATTACATAAAACCACAAATCGATCATTTGGAGGTCCCTGTTGACTGGTGCCGACCGTGCCGTTGTTTGACATTGTTTTGTGACAATTAAGAAAACTTGGAAAAAAGCCCCCTGTATTGTGGGCCCCTATGCATTGCTTACTCTTGCTATATGGTAGCTACGCCACTGTGTGGAATAAGTTGTACAAAGCGCCAAATGAAAATATCACAAGGAAATTTTTAGTGGTTGAATGTGGTTGTTTTCGAAGAGAAGGAAAATTAATAAAAATAATTAGTCGACCTTTCAAAGTTCATAAAACGAGCCTTTACAACAAAAAATGTTACTTTCAATTATAAAAATAAAGACATAGTAAACAATCCGCCCAAAATAGATGTTGTCTATGTCTCAAGGTGCTTATAAAGTCCGTTTGCAATTAAAACACCTGTAGCTAGGCAACCATATGTGACAGAAAGAATCTGTAAAAAGCTAAAGAAAGAAGAAACATTTCCCAGTTGACTTTCAGAAATGCCAGCAATTACATCAGCTATCATATCTTGCAAATGAATACTAAATAAATATTTAAAGATCAATAAACTTGATATTTCAAGCTTTCTAATCCTTTTTACACATGTTTTCAAAGTCGCGAGCATATTTAATTGTACACGGCCTTTATTGACACCATGTATAAGTCAATAAATTATATAGATCAATAAAACATATATGGGCCGATAAATAATAAATGTCGATACATAGATTGATATCAACAAAATATTAATTCTAATAAAATAAGTTTACTGACAAATTATAAGTAGCAATATTATACCAATTAAATTGTAAATATATAATTTCTTGTCAAATAAAATTAATGAAATAAAATAAAAAAATTCTCGATCGAATCTCCCCTGAAAAATGATATAATTACCTCTACAGGAAATCCACTGGATCTTTGATATAAAGAAAATATTTCTTGTCTATGTCTAACTTCTTCTAGTCGAGTTTCTGAAAACGGATCTTCGTGACCTTTAAAAGTCTCACAGTCATATAAAATATAATGTCGTCCACCGCCAATCCATTGGTGAACTGGAAAAAAGAAATATTCCCAATACCCACGTAAACCATGCCTTCGATCGCGAATAATAATTTTCTCCAAATACCAATCGTAATCCATCATAGTCTCATTCGATCGCCAGAATTCTATGTGTTCCAATTTATTGAAATTCTATGAGAAAATCTGACATTCTTTAAATGCCGATGAAATGATAAAATTTATACTCTAATTTTACACCACGGTTTATTTTCAATAGAAAATTTTGCCTGGATTTTACCTTCATCATTTTGAATAAGATTGGTATATGAGAGAGTTGGAGACTGTCTATTTTGTTCATCGAATAAAACCATAAATATAGACGGGGCATCTTCTATTTCTTTATAGTCTCCAGAAACAATACATATTTCAAAAGCAATTTTTGATTTATTGCTTCCCATTTTTATGTATACAAAATTAAAAATAATTTATTCTAAAAGTAATTTTTTAAAAGATTGAATAAAATTATTTTATATATTTCCTTAAAACAAGTATTTTTTAATTTTAAAAAGTAATACAAACAAAAATTAAATTAATTAAATTATTTAAATAAAGACAATTTTTAAATAATAACTATGTATTTAAAAAATAGTAATTATAATTACTCTTTATAATATACTTATAATAATATGTTATTATAATATTATAATATGTTAATATAGTATTTTCTTATATTTAGTTTTGCTATCTTAACTTTCTAATCTTTTTATACAAGTAATTATTTAGGTAGGTTTCAGGCGCGTACGCAGGATGAATCCATTGGGGGGGGGGGTTTCAGAAAACATATTTTGTATATGTATTTTTATTTTTTCACGTAATAGCTAGCACTATTTATCAAATTATATTTCACTTTATTTCAATATAAAAACAATTACCTATAGGTATATTTTTCTCTCAACTTTTTTATAGAAAATTGTAAAGAAAACTAAATAAAAATTTATTAAGAAATATGAATAATAATTATACATTATAAGAAAAATTAATATAAAAGTTTTATTAGAAAAAAAAGTAATATACTATATACATATTAAAAATTATATAAGAAAAATTAATAAAAAATTAATAAAAAATTAAGCAAGAAAAATTAACAGAAAATTATACATATGATGAATATCTTTGTATAAGAAAACTCAATACATATATTAAAAATTATGTATTGTTTTCTTATAAAATAGAATAAAAATTGCATATTCAGCAAAAGGACTATTTTCTGAAAAAAATAAAAAGCGATATAAATTAAGACTGAAGTTCAAAGATTTTTCTATCCATAATTACCTAATCCAAGCGAATTTCTAATTTACGTGAACTTTTTGCTAGTTCATCTAGAACTGCATCTGTAGAAATCGCGACATTACGATGAATATTAAGTAACGCTAATCCATTTAACCTATCTTCACTCATTGTGTTGCGTAAATACGTTTTAAGTCGTCTTAATGTTGAAAAGATCGTTCACTGCTTGATGTTGTAACTGGTAGTGTAGCAAATATTTTAAGTAATTTTCGAACAGTTGGGAAAATTGAATCGTCGCATGCTAAAAATGCATTATGAGCATTTTTTGGTGTATTCGAAGAATTTAAAACATGGCGCCACCATAGCTTCAGCTCACCAATGCCCTCAACTATGCTACAGTTTGTAATACTATTATATTTTTCTAAAAGGATTTTTGCAGAATTTTTGTGCTCTGATGAAAAGTTTTGTTCATTTGGCAAAAGACACATAAAACTTTGCAATATATTTTTATGTTTAGGAAACCGATCGTGAATTTGCATCTTTGTAGAATCCACAAAAGGAATGAAGATGGCAATACGATAATACTCTTCAGGATTTTCAACTACAATGTTGCAGCGATGAACTTGTCTTCCGGTTAAACGAGGAATTCGTATTTCTACATTAAGTTCGTCACATATTTTCTTGACGTCACTGAAAATGGTATTAAATTGCTTTTCTTTTTCGCGTCGTGTTTCATCTAGCACCTCTTCAACATTTTCTGCCAGTCCCATTGCAGCGGCCAGATCAAGATTTATTGTTTGTAGTAATCGACTTAGCGGTAGGGTTATAGCAAAAACCTTGGCAAGAACATGAAGCGATACTCCTATATCGCTTTTTATTTTTTTCAGAAAATAGTCCTTTTGCTGAATATGCAATTTTTATTCTATTTTATAAGAAAACAATACATAATTTTTAATATATGTATTGAGTTTTCTTATACAAAGATATTCATCATATGTATAATTTTTTATTAATTTTTCTTATATAATTTTTAATATGTATATAGTATATTACTTTTTTTTCTAATAAAACTTTTATATTAATTTTTCTTATAATGTATAATTATTATTCATATTTCTTAATAAATTTTTATTTAGTTTTCTTTACAATTTTCTATAAAAAAGTTGAGAGAAAAATATACTTATAGGTAATTGTTTTTATATTGTTTAAGTTTATATAATTATAGTTTTTTATATTGTTGTTGGAATCATGGGGTTTAAACCCTCAGTAACCCCCCCCCCCCCACCCTGCGTACGCGCATGGTAGGTTTATTATATTTGTAATTCTCCAAATTGTCTATTGTTACAAACGTTACTTTCAAAAGTTTTATTGTACAATATAGTTTCATGAAAATAAGCAATATTGTATGTTTATAAACTTATAAAGAGCTGGTTTAAGGTCGAGAGTTGTTAGTCAGTCATCACAATGGTTACAAATTCTGGCAAACCATCGTCACACTGCATTTATAATTACTTCAGTAAATAAACGTCGTCGAATTCGTCAGTATTATTCTTTGTCCTTGTGCCAGGTGTATGTATTCATATTGTTCGCGAAACTCTAACTCTTGTTGGATGATGAGGGTTGGCCCATCACCATATTCACCATCAATAAATATTACCTGACGGGCCAAAAAAATATAGAATTAATATATGTGCCGAAGAAAGGCAATAGATTGGGTCATTCAGCAACAATCTAGACGACATTCATTCAGAAAGAATCATGTATATATCTAACTAACAATTAACTATCATTTGTGATTGGCCCTTGTGTTATCATTTTTATCAACATTACTATCATTTATGACTATCCTTTATGCTATTATTGGTGTATATTTTAATTATCTTTATCTTATGATTTATTCTATAAAATTTTGTATATATTACTGAGTAGCTTGTTAGTTTTTATTTAATATATGGTTTGGGATATATTTTTCCTTGTACATATTTCATATTTTACAAAAGGGTAAATTAAATCTTTAATTTCAGAAAAATAATTAGTATAATATTATAAAATAATTAAGTACTATTAGACATATAAATTTCATCGTTGAGAGAAATAAATAATATTAATATAAATAGTGTACGCAATTTGGGATTAAAAAATATTATTATTTCGAACGCAATAAATAACATCTGCTGTAGAATACATTAAAAATATAATGTTATAGAAATAAATTAATATTAACATCTGTAAAATATATTAAAAATATAATATTATTATTCCATGCGTATAGGCCGGAAATAAATAAATTTTTTTTATTAAAATTTTTTAGTATAAATACCCCAGTAAAATTCAATTGCGCAAAAATTAGCTCATTGTGCAACATTCAAAGGTAAATCCGGAGAATATATTAAAACCAAGAGCAGACAGAAACGCCCTACATATTTTGAAAGTCACAGTATATAAAACATAGCACGCACAATACAACATTTTAACAAAAAACATATTAATACAAGCATCTGAATCAGATGATCTGATTTTTGAAGAACTGAATTGATAAACCAAACGTATATTTACACGTACCTGAAGCTTCTGTAAATTTTTGATTGGTAAATTTTATTATTGAATAAACTTTTATAATTAGACTTATCTTCATTTATTTATATAAGAACCAGTAAAGTTGAGCATCTCAAATATTGAGACCTCAACACTATTGAAATCAATGCTTTATTATTGAATATCAACTCTACTCATGATCCAGCTAACCTAGAAATCTTCTTATATAGGTCTTTCACTTGAGCTCCTATTTATCGGAGTTGATGTTCATCCTCTTAATATTGTTCCTCTGACTTCTTCGACTCATTTCAATTAGAGATATAGCATTTAAAAAACTAAAAATTGTGTTGTCGTTTTGGGAAAGAAAAGACGAATATCTAAGTTTCATAGTCTAGATGGAAAATATTCCTACAAACTCATCCATAACTATTTCAAACCTATCTATGTACCCATGACAGTGGCCATGTTAGTGCTGTACAGAAAAAGTCGAAAAGCAATGAGCAGTAGAGCTTCATTACTAAGACTAATCCTCATTGTACTTTCTGAACGGGTTCTGGACAGCCTATAGAAGGACTTATGTCAACCAGAAACTATGAAAAATAAAGGTACTAGAGTTTACTCGAAATGGATTCCTTTTGATCACAATAAACATAGTACATTTATAGACAGTTATTGACGATTTTCATAATGTATTTGGAATAATGGTTATTCAAGGCTACTAAATAATAATTAAAATTTAAGAAAAAGAAAATTTAATGACCGATGTTATAACAAAATCGGATTACAAAAATAACACAAAACATTAAATTGTCAATTGACAAGTTCGCGTTCGGTCTCTGCCAATAATTCATCGAACTCAAAAAAATTTTCTGCCATATTTAGGGAAATGGTCATCCCGTCTATGTAAAAGTTTGTTTCAAGTGGGATTCCTGGAGCATGTTGCACTCAAGTCTATAACCGATGGCGAAATCCATGAGCTTGAAGACGCAGCGTTCTCCAGAATATCTGTTGATTATGTAATGATTATATAAACATCATCCCCTCTTAGACATAATTCACCGGTCCAAGGTAACTAATGATAATCCTATACATCTTCTATTTTCACAGGACGGTGAAAATTATCTTTATACCGCATTTTTTAATTTAAAGAATTCAATGAATTGTCATTCTAACAGAGAATGTAACACCAGAATAAGAGTTAACTTATGTAGCCATTGTCTAAACGGTTTTAGACTAGATAAAACCTTTGACATACATGTTGCATTTTGAGGGAAAAATCAAATAGGAGCTACCCTATAGATGCTCCTTAAAACTAAAAATTTAATATTCAAAGTTTATTCCAAAACAATTACCCCACCTTTTATAATATATGCATACTTTGAGGCGATTTTAATTAGTGATATAAGACATCACTAAATACACAAGTTGATAACAGCAAGTTTATTATTAATAAATAATTGTAACAACACAAAATCATACTTTAAATTTATAGGCTCGGATTGTGTTTTGGGTTTTTTATATAAGGTGGAGGAAATTGCTGTCACAATTGTCCTACCATATTACGATATTCATAGTAAAAAACCAATGCAAACTTTATCATTTATTGAGGAACGGCAATTTTTATCTTGTCCGACCAGTAATCTTTGTAGAAAATTCATCCGCGATAGAATTAGGAATCATTGTCATCTCTCAGGTAGATATCTTGGTGCTGCTTGTAAAACTTGTAATGTTTCTAGACGAATTCAGAGACAACTACGTATTGTCTTTCAGAAATTAAATTGGTATGACCTCCTTCATATTTTGAAATATTGTTTGAATGATTTTCCATCTGGGAAATTAAATATTATTCTAATCACTACGGAAAAATTCATATCTCTTATTGTAATATTGACAAATTGTTTGTTCGTTTTATTGACGGTATGTAATTTGTTAATTCATCGTTAGCTAAAGTGGTTAAGGCTCTTTCTGATTTATATTTAACTTCTTCTGTTTTCGATGGTATAATTGTGACGGCAAAGAGTATCTTTCCGTATGACTTTGCTACATCGCTAGAGGTTCTTGATTCGACTTATGAATTGCCTCCTATCTGGAAATCTAAATTTGATGATTTATATGCCACTGCCCAAAAAATTTGGATGCAGCAAAATTGCGAGACGATGTTTGATTACATGTTAATCTACCTGAAATGATTGTATTCTTCCTTGCGGATTATTTCCAACAATTCCGTGCCAATGGCCCAGAACCTCTTAATTTCTATGGTATTCCTGGAATTTCATGGACCTCCGCGCTCATGACATTACAAGAACCTATGGAACTTCTGTAGGATATAGAAATATTTATTTTCTATGAGGCATGATGGGTGGGTTAACGTTTGTGAATAAACTCACAAAGGATGATAAAAAATGACAATAAGGTAATAGAGGCAATATTAGACAAAATTAAAGAAGGACTGTGTTCAGATATTAATGAGCATGATAAGTTTGAGATGATGAAAACACTAAAATCTAATGAAGATATTTTCAGTAAATACAATATTGACATAGGAAAATCTGATGAAGTGAAACATTACATTGATACCAGAAATGCAATACCAAATAGCGTTTAAGCCACGAAGGGTTCCGATAGGATTAGTAGAAGAGGTTAATCATATGGTTAAAGATTTATTAAATTGGTGGGGCAAAGTATTTTACTACACTAGATTTATCTAGTGGGTATTATCAAGTAGCAATTGACGAAAATGATATACAGTAAACGGCTTTTAGTACAAATTATGGGTAATTTGTGTTCATAAGAATGCCTTTCGAACTTTGTTCAGCTATCTGCTACATTTCCAAAACTCATGAACATGGTTCTAATGAAGAAATATTAAATAATATGCGGCTTGTATCTGGATGACGTGTTGATTTTTGGAAGAGCAATAGAAGAACATAATGAATGACTTGATAAGGTGCTAGGTCGCATCAGAGAATCTGGACTTAAATTATCTCCCGATAAGTATGTATTTTTAAAGACAGAGGTTAGCTATCTAGGGCATAAAAAATACTGTAAAATCTTGGGTATTCAAAAACTTTCACTTCACCATATAATCCTCAAAATTATGGTCTCATGGAAAGATTGTTTGGAACTTCTGAAAGTATGATAGGTGTTGGACCAGGAACAATAAAAGTTCCAATAAGCAGCTTTTCTTTTCTTATTAAGACATAGTACCTTGTTTCTTTTCTAAGATAAGGACACCAACAGGGGAAAATAAACTAAATGAAAGGTAGTCCAAAAATACTAAGATAACAGAAATAATAATAAATAAAAGTAGAATAATAACTTAAAAACAATTAAAAATAAAATAGATTAAAAGTATTAACTAATTCAAAAACGAGGACAAAATAAAAGAAATTGAATTCAGAATACGATGAGGAAGCCAAGAAGACTAAAAACAGTAACTAAATTAAATAAATGGAAATTAAATTAAAAATAATAATTAAATGAAAAATAATGATTAAGTGAAAAATAACGAAAATGAAACTCTTTTAGATTAAAAATTAGAAAAGGTACAAATATGATGGCCGTTAGAATTAGGCTGAGAAAATAAAGTAAGAAAACATAATTAATAATTAAATTAGGAAAAGAAAACAAAATAAATTAAAAAGAAAACATTCTAAAACAATTAAAATAAAAAAAGTGCAACTTGCACAACTGCTTGATCCTGATTGGACGATAGTAATAAAATTAGTATATATACTAATGGTTTAGGTGATTTTCCCAATGTTTACTTTTCACTTCGATAGGTAAGAAACAGCGCTGTACTATCGCAAGTGCAACAAGTGCAATCGCACTGGGTCCCCTATTTTTGAGGGGCCCCAAATATTAAATACATTAGAAAAACTTCTCCAATACCATAAATTACTACGAATTGAAAGAAAAAAAAATTTTTTTTAGTTTCTGCACAGGGCCCCCAAAAGTTACAGCACGGCGCTGGTAAGAAATCATTTGAATAAGCACAACTAATGTTAACGTTTCACTTTGAAAGCTCGAGAATCTTCACAGCCATTGTAATCGATCCGATTCAAGAAAATCTTCAATCCTTTCTAGCGATCTTATTCCACGGAAATAAAACAGTATATTTTATTTGAATTTTTAGTTAATGTAACGATTATAATGGTAAACTGTAGTTATAATTTTGTTCATTACAAGTTTAAATCATTTAATTTTCTCTTTTCTCCACTCAATCATGTAATAATTTAGTGATTAAAAATGACGATAATTTAAATTTTTATTATATAATACAATTTGGATGATTATATGATGGATTAATATGGATGATACCAGATTGAACGGACGTTCGTGCACTGTTGGCACTCGTGCTGATGGACAGCGGATGTCTCGCCAGTCTGGCACATCGGAATTAGAGAGGAATATCTGAGTAGCAAATGCAGAGAGAGAGACTAGCGAATTACATTGAATATGAGCAGAGTTGATTGGAGAAAAATTTAATCAAGACACGGGACGAGTCGCAATTCGATAGTTGTATCTTCATAAGGAAAGGAATACGTTGCAAAGAGAATTTCGTCATACAGAGATAGCTTTAGAGGAAATGTATGATTAATCCTGAACCTTTCTGAGCTAGGCGTCATGAAATAAATCAACAGGAAAATCCAACTCATCGGTAGTAATTTCCAGAATATCTTGAACTTCGCAATGTATTTCATCGAGAGATCCACAAAATGCACGAACAATCCATATATATTGAGTGGAGATGACTCGTAGGAATATCGATGTAATACATATAAAATGGAAGAACACTCTAACTTGTAAATTACCGATAGCTTTACAAGCGCGTGAAATCGCCATTCGTATGAACGAGAGTAGCAGATCCAAATTTCACCATATGTCGTTTGGTTGAACGGAAAAGGGCATCGTAGTTTTCATACAATCAGTAAACCACACTTAGGCCAGAAATGTCACTAACTCGGGTAATACCTATGGAATCTCAACCAAACCGGAAAACGTAGGTGATGGTAATTTTCACAGACAATCAATAGGACCGGAAAAGTCATTCGTACACTACCATATAAAAATTTCAGCATAAAATCCATCCTGTTTATATTACTGTTCTACTTCCAGCATCGGTCATCGTGACAGTTCCCAAATCTTATGCCATAAAAAAAATTCGGCCTGATCTGCCGAACGTGAAGAACACGAATAATCGTTTTATTCTTTGACAACTAAGTATTTTAATTTTCGAATCATGCGTTAATAAATTCAAATTACTTCATGATCTGCAAACGAACGTTTTCATTTTGTTTGAAATGCAAATTCGACGTTAAAAGACACTACAGAGGTACTACTTGATCTGGTTTCTGTGAAAGGAACAACAACAGCTGAAGATATTTTCACTGAGCTAAAATATTCATTGGATAAGAATCACCTTCCACTTTCCAAATTAATTGGAATATCCACCGATGGCGCACTAGCAATGCGAGGAGCTCGATCTGGTTTTAGAACCCTTATATTGCAAAATTTAGATGTCGATCATCGAAATAAGGTTTTTGAATGCCATTGTGTACTGCATGTCGAGAATTTATATGCAAAACAAATTAATATGAAACATGTTATGGATATTTTTGTGTCAACAGTTAATTTTATTAGATCAAAGGCACTCAACCATCGCCAATTCAAACAGCTGTTGATCGATATTGATGCCGAATATAGTGATGGTATTTACCATAGTGAGGTTTGATGGCTCAGTAAAACTAAGGTATTGCTTCGATTTTGCAATCTTCTTCCAAAGAATCGGTTGTTCATGGAAATGAAAGGAAAAAACGTAACTGAATTTGACGATTTACAATGGATGGCTGACTTTTCATTTTTAATCGATATCACCAGACATTTGTCTGATTTAAATACCAAAATGCAAGGAAAAAACATTGCTATTTTTGAATTCATCAAAAATATCAAATCGTTTATGGAAAAATTAAAATTATGGGCAAACAAATTAAAGGAGAACAACTTATTTTCATTTCCTACACCTTGTTCTCGTAGCCTTAAAGATCATACAAAATATGTGGATGCCATAAGAAAATGATGTTCGAATTTCCACGTTACCCTTTTTATTGGACATTGATTTAATTCCCGATGATCTGCAAATGGAAATGATTGATCATCAATTCAACTCTGATTATAAGCAAGCGTTCGGCGAAAAATGTCTAATTGATTTTTATAAAACCTATGTGTGTAAAGAAAAATTTCCGATGTTAAGAACATATGCCTCAAAAATATTATCCCTGTTTTCAATCACATGTTTGTGCGAACAGCTTTTTTTCTATCATGAAGTTATCAAAAACAAAATCAAGAAGTTTCCTAGCCGATAAACATTTGAGAAATTCACTGCGCTTAGCGTTTAGCGGTATAAATCCTTCAATAAGCAATGTAATGGAAAATAAACAATTTCAAAAATCGCATTAATTTTAATTTAACAAACTATTAATTTGATTTTTGTGTTGATAAATCGGTTTATGACGTTTATGTATAATTCATCATATGTTATATTTTAATATTTAAAATAAATTAAAAATTTGGTTTCAAAACTTATTTATGTATTTTTTTAATATTAATATATGTGCAACCCGCGGAAGATTCAACATTATTTTTATGGCCCAAAGTCTTAAAAATGTTAAACAGGCCTGACCTATATGGTAATCTTCCTTCTTCTCAAATAATCATCTTGCCTTCGGGTAGCCTAGTTCAGCTTATTATTAGGATCAGTCTTCTGATTAAATTATAATTTACTATGGTAAATTATCGCTATATAGTTTTTTAAATTTTTTGCGTATGTAACACGCGACGATCAAAACAACAACCCGTTATAAATCCTAATAAACAATAAAAACATATAATATAACAATACATAACATAACTTCCCCCTTTAAATGAATATGAAAATTATTGATAAGAAACATGATCATTTGTTAAGAAAGATGAAAGTAGTATTATTCGAAATTCGAACAATTAAAGGATCGATAGAAAATCTGAAAAACCGTTAACAATTCATCGTTACCAATTTCAAACAATATTGCCGCAAATATCAGTACATTAATAGTTAGATTACCATTGATAATTTTAAATTATTTTCTTGTTTAATGAATGTATTAAGATGCTTTATTGATTTTATTTTTTATTCAATTTTATTAAATAATTTTAATAAAAATTATTATTATTATTATTATTATTATTATTATTATTATTATTATTATTATTATTATTATTATTATTATTATTATTATTATTATTATTATTATGATTACTATATTATTATAGTTGAAATTTTTTATACGTTTTATTATTATTATTTTTATTATTCAAAAAATTTTTATAATTTTTCTAAGTATTATAATTATTAATAGTAATAGTTTGAATTTACACATGGATTGAAGGGACTTTGTTAATATTGCATTCAAACTACATTGTCTTAGTTAATATTACTTTCAATTTGTTAACACATATATCGACAATAATATTACGTTGCGGTAGTTTAGACTATTGCACTACATATTGAATTACCTTGAATTACTACATATTGAATTTACTTTTTGACCTTTTGAAGGTTAAGGATACACCTGAAACCTTCGTGGATATGACCATTAAATAGAGCGCTTCAAAACCTTTTAGAATGATACCCATAAAGGTTGACATCATTTGACCATTTTAAAATTAGAATTTAAAATTGAAATGAGTCACCCTCAATGAGTCACCTGATGAGTCACCATAATGAGCCACCACCTATAAGTTACATGGATGACTCATCGATGACGTCATTTATGAATCACTGCCTGGGTGGGTATGCGCCATGTTCTTTGTTATGAGTCATCGATGAGTGATATGTCTTTGTTTAACGATAAGTCATGTAGGACACTTTTACCCCTTAAAATTTTAGACCATTGATTACTTAATTTAAAAATTTGAGACAATAATTTACTTAATAACCTAATATAACACTTATTTACATATTTAATCATTAATTTCATGTGGTCATTGATTAATTCACAAAAGATTTGTATCTAAAATTAAAATTGAAAAATATTTCATAAAATTTCAGTCTAAAATGACATTTAAAAATATTTCATAAAAGTTTCAATCTAAAATTGTAATTAAAAAATATTTCATAAAAATTTCCATTTAAAAATTTTATTTCTCAATAGCTGGTGATTATTCAAACTTTTTAATAATAAATTTAAAGTTTTTACTTTAATTTACTTAATTTAAAAATACTACTTTAATATTTTTTTAGACCATTGATTTCTTAATTTAAAAATTTAACCGTTTATTTATTTAATTTAGCCCTTGTTTACAAAATATAGCCATTGATTTACTTTAATTTAAAAATTTGAGATCATAATTTGCTTAATTATCCTTAACTTACCTATTTATCCTCGTATTACTTAATTTAACATTTTACACCATAATTTACTTAACAACCAATATTTAACCAATAATTTCATGTGGTCATTGGTTAATTCACAAAGATTTGTATCTAAAAATTAACATTGAAAAATATTTCATAAAAATTTCAATCTAAAATTTAAAAATCTTACTTTAATTTACTTATTAAATTAATTTACTTTAATTTTAAAATATTATTTTAATTTAAAATGTTTAACTTTAATTTACTTATTTAAAATTCTAGACCATTGATTACTTAATTTTTAAAATTTAACCTTAATTTACCTATTTGTCTTAAGTAACTTAGCCATAATTTAATTTAATTCAATTTTTAGACCCTTGATTCCCAAATATAGCCTTTAATTTCCTTTCTTAGCCCTTAATTAATTTTAATTGAAAAATTTAGCCCATAATTTACTTTAATGTAAAAATTTGAACCATAATTTACTTTATTTCAATTTTTAGGCCTCAAATTTAAAATTTTAGACCATAATTGACCTATTTATCCTTAAATTACCATGCTTTTTTATTGAGGACCCCTTTTTTGCATTGAAAATCCCTGGACCAAGGAGACTTACATTTTGTGACCTACATAAAAATATTTGTATTTTAGGAAAAACAAAAACCCTCAACACAGAGAGAGGAGAGGAGTTGGTCCAACGGCCCCATACCTTACTACTCTAATTACAACTTTTCATCGTCAATGATAACGAATACTGTGTAAAAAAACATTATTTTAATCGACTTCTCGTTGAGATATGAAAGAGTTGTATACAAAAGAAATTAGCTTCTCACAAAACTATCATTTTACAGAAAAAAATCTCGTAATTTTTAGATAATTTTACACTATAGTGCGTCAAAAAATAACTCAAAAAATCATGGTTTTCAAAAATATCGTGGTCATCAAAGTTGAATGGATTAAAATTTTCTATATTTTGAAAAAAGAAAATGTCAAAAATCCCAAAGAATCTTCCCATAGAAAATGCTTTTTTTCTTTGAAAAATTAAAATTTTCGCCACGCAATTCTTGAAGAGATACGAAAAGGTTGTCGTCAGAAAAATCTTCATCTCACGAAAGAAATTTTCAAAAATCTCAAGCCTTCGCACTATATTGAGATAACACTTGAACTTTTTTACACATTTTACGCTATAAAATAAAATCAACTAGTTTGACTCGCCTCTGTTCTGAAAGTTGCATTATCGTTCCTGCGGTTTTTTCTGGAGATCCAATTATACATTCAAAGTCTCATCTGATACCACTTACAGAGACCGGTAACTGTACGAATCCAAAATACACTAAACAATGGTAATATTTTTAAATACAAATGATAGGAATTTCTGGTAACAATTTTATTTATTTTTATAATGAGAATAAATGAAATATCACTATCTTATATCAAAGCGGTCAATTCGCAGTTTTTGGCTCCTGCAATAGCACCATACGTTATGTAACAGGATGTGAATATCCACGATTTAGTTTTGAAACTGAATCCAGAAATGTCAAAGAGCAATCAAATCTTTAATAAAATTACATAGGGAAAATTCTGCCCAGTTAGAGTTGACAGGAGGATTTGGAACAAGTGTAAAAATCGGGACAATCCTTCTAAAAGTGAAACGAGTTTAAAAGAGGATAAAAGTAGATCAGGAAAATGATCTAATCATTTCATAAGTTAATTTACCGCACCAAACAATTAAAAAATAATTAAAGTAACATTATTCAATGAAAAGCAAATATTTTCATTTTTAACTATCAAATGCTTCATATGAGAATAGCCTAAATGCATGAATAAATGCACAACAATCGCCTCCTTTTCTTTAATATTCTGTATTTTACGATGATTCGGAAGAGTCTTGCATCCTTCAATCCTCCACTTACTCATTTCAAATTTATTACATCTGATTTCCAGAAACTGATCAGCCAAAGGTGAAAAAATATAAGGATTTGCTCCAATAACATGTTGATAGATATTCAAATTATTAACATAAACTTTGCTATATTCAATAAGTAGTTTTGTCAACATGAATGGCCCTGTTTGTTCAAGAACCGAAGAGCTGTCAGCCATTTTCAATTTGTTTATAACGAACTTAAAAAATTCATGTCCCGGAACGCAGGCCATCAAACTGTTCATGACTAAATATTCATAATTCCACAATATTTTACTCTGCTCCTCCACTTCTTTGCTCAGAATACACGAATTATTTTTCATTGCTAATTCAAAGGATCTTTGACATTTCGTATCCATGTCCATATAAATGCCTCCAAATTTCAAGATGATAAAATACCGATTGACATCTGAGAGTTTTAGTGAATAAATTACTTTATTGAAATAGCTTTGATACACGTCTCGGTGGGATTGGAAATGATTCAAGATCAACTGAAACGTGGAGAAGTCTGACCAGAACACAAACTTTGCGTCTTTATTAATTTCCATGCACTGTTTGAGATGGGCTGAATACTGAATCGGTATATAACCGGTTCGGTATATATAGTGAATAATTTTGGGGACTTTATTAGTGTATTGGTTGTCCTTTCCAAATCTAAGCAATGATTTCACGGTGTTGAATTTGCACTTTCCATTTCGATATCTTTCATCGTCAATATCCGTAATACAATCTGTCGGATTAAGAAACCATAAAATGGCAGATATTATACTTAAATTATTAGGAAACATTTACTGATATAAAAGAAGAAAAAAAACTATAAATAATAGTCATGTGGAATTCAAAAGTAACTAAAATAAATTTCTTTTCCTCCTCTTTTATTACAGTTGCCATAGTAAAATCAACAAAACTAGTTGAACTCTGCTCTCATTGGCAATTGTATTTCTTATTGGTAAAATACATTTTTGTCACGCTTAATGAATCTATAATAGACTATGACAATAGTTTTATTAGAGAAAATACCATGCATATCATTATACAGTAGGGTTATGATTTTTTAAAAAGAGAAGCCTGTGGCAGCATAAGATGAACTTTTATATAAAAATAGTATATATGACCTTTTATCAGTGCTTCCATACTTACAGAAAGTGCACATCATAAAAAACGAGAAACAAAGGATAGCCAATTAATGTACTGAAGAAAACGACAACTATAAATAAACAATTAAACTTCAATGAAATCCTACACAGAAACGGATATCAAGGTGAGGATATTGAAAAAATGAATTCTACCCTAAAAAGATATAGGGAGATAACACAAAAAAAAGAAATATTTTTATCTGAATATCTGAATATCTGAAACAGTGACACACTCGCCAACAAGATCCTGAAAGAACTTAAACACGCTGGCCTTGCAATTCGTATAGTACATAAATCTTGGATATTGAGAAAAGCTCTGGCAAACAACACAAAAAAGGAAACAATTGCACCATGGAAAACTGCCAGACACCGAAAGATATGTGCTTTCGAAAAAAAATTGTATATTGCATCACGTGCAATGTATGCAAAGAAATATATATTGGAAGTACTTAAGACCTTGCACCAAAGAGTTAAAGAACATTTAGATCCTGGTGGAAAATCCTCGGTATACAGATATCTCCAACAATGTCAACCAAGGAAGGAAAGAAAAAATATTTCAATCAAAGTCTTAGCCAATGAAAACATCCAAAAAATTTTCAGATTTAAAGAATCAATTCTCATCATAAACAGACGGCCAACAATCAACACTAATGAAGAGATCAATGAAATCATCATTTTGATTTGTTGTAATTGACCTTGAGAATAGCTTTAAAAAAATTAAATTAACAATTAAAAACTAATAATTTAAAATGATATAGAAAAATAGATCAAATATAATCTTAAAAGATCATTCGGAATAAAATTCAAAATAGAAACATTTTTTAAAATTATTTAAATTGCGTATATAAGTAATTATTGGAAACTGTATTTTATAAATATTTTAAGATATTATTTATTAAGAGGTTTAATAAATGAACTAATTATAGAAGCTTTATAAATAAAAAAAAACTTTTTATAGTGTTTCACTTTAAATTTTAAAGGATATATAATTAAAAAAAATTTTAAATTCTTCAGAAAAAATGTTTATTATTATTTTTAACCAATGAGAAGTAGGAAAAAAGAAATAAGAGAAAAGATCAAAAATCATTTTGAAAATAGAAGAAATTAATTTCCAGGAAATTGACAAGAGCTATCTTAAAGTCGAAAAATATTTCATTTGTATTAAATATATTATTCGCAGCAAAAGGCTTAAATTATCATATAATTGTTTAAAAGTGATTATGTTATAAAGTTGTAAAAATTAAAAGTTTTAGCAAGTTATGAAAAAGTGTTAAAAATTGTGTCAAAATCCACTTTTGTATACCAATTTCATGAATGTGTGTGTTTATGTCAACATTTCATAACGGATTCGATCCCGTATTGCGAGGTTTTTTTAGCCAATATCATCATATTTATTATTTTCATTCTCCGGTGAATTTATTTTTATTTTCATGACCTCAATTATTTTTTAATTCTTTCAATTTCTTTTTTTCAAACATTTTTTAATCCTTTAAGTTGGGATTCTTTTCAGTCATCTTGTTTTCTTTAATGGCTTCTTTTGTTTTCCACTTTGTTATTGCATTAGATAATCTATTATATTTGTTTTATTAAG
>CAUHTR010004067.1:0-40179 GCA_959609185.1 Schmidtea polychroa | reverse complement strand
AAGTATTTGATTCTGCCCCACCCAAATCCATAAATTACGGAGGCATTTCTTTCTCCTAGGACAAAGTCATAGCTTGATTTCGGAGAGATATGCTTAGAGAATCTTAATAAATGAGCAAAGTAGAGCCTTCTGGCAGATATATACTGAGATGGAACTCAAACTACGGATTTCAAACCAATCTCTAGCCAAAGAAAGTGCAATAATACCGGTCCATTACGTACTTGAAAACCTAAATGACCATACTAATTCTTTCAAGGAAGAATACGAAATCTTGCAAGGAGAAACAACTCCATAAAGGAAGATAAACGGGCATGAGGTCATCTCCAATAACCTAACGCATGTCCTCGAATAGACGGACTACTCAGCGTAGAATCTTACCAATTATTCGACCGATTATAGTTGACATTTGTCTTTGTATATGTCAGTAAATGTATAAGTTTAGTCTTTTTGCTTAAAAGTTTTATTGTATTAGAATGTAATTTGATAAGTATGATGTTGATCATTGTGAAAGTAACCGCTGATGGGATTCAGAATAAATTTATGCGCACCTAGTGAAGAGGTCCGTCACGAGAAAAGTCAGAAAAGACAATCAACAAGAAAGTCTTGGCCACATAAAACCTTATATTTATGGCTTTGGGCCCGAAAAGATAAAAAAAAGTTCCAGTAAAAGGCCTTGCCTGTTCTTTGAATTATTTAACCCTTGTACCGCAGCCAGAGACCTATGAGTACAAGGTGAGTTAGAAATCAGTAGATAGTTCAGGAAAAAAATGAAACAGCCATCAATAGCCCTAGATTTAGCAACCAAGGAAATTCCTACATTAGTCTGTGTTCAACAGTATTCGAAATCCTAATTTATCCTGATAAACTGAACATTTTTCTTTAAAGCTGGCTGTGTTGACAATATAATGCCTCAGACTAATAACCTAACATTCTTATTTAAATATTAAAAAATGATTTTGAATGTCATTATTTGATATTTATTCATTAAATTTTTATTTGGCGTTTGGGTGGAATTTGAACGACAATAAGAGAATATGCTGATTCCTGAACCTAAACTATCGCACACTAGTTTCACAACCCTTATTATGGCCATAAAGTTTATAATTTTTTGCTTGATTATTTTTTAAATACTTTTATATATTAAGAGTAAATGAACAAATTGTATATAATTATTTACATTTTTTTTGAGATAAGTACGTTAAAATAAATCGCTTTTTAATTCATTGTAAAAAATCAAAATTTCTATATAATAAATTATGTAAAGGGATTGCTCAACGTTTTCATAATTTCTTCCTAATGAGTTATTTACTAGTTTTTAAACATAATTTCAATAATATTTATATTCATTTATTTAAACTTAAATAAATTAAGAAATTTAATTTAATTGAAAAAAATCGAAAATAATTTCTAAACTCCAGAATTTAGAGTATGAATTGTGTTTCCATTGTTCATTTTTGTTTAAATACATAATTTTTTAATTTTAGAATTCATAATATTACTGAAACATGTCTGTCAAGAATATTTATTATTCTGATAAGTATTACGATGATGTTTATGAATATAGGTAAAGTATATTTTTATAATTGATTCTTATATAAATTGGATTAATTAAATATTAACTTTAAATAATTATTTATAATAACTTTAGACATGTACATTTGCCTGCTGATTTAACGAAGTTAGTCCCTAAACAACGACTTATGTCTGAGAGAGAATGGCGTAGCATTGGAATCCAACAATCTGTTGGATGGGTTCATTATATGATTCATGAACCTGAGCCACACGTAATCTTATTTAGACGCCCAAAAACCGAAGGTGATCAAAATGTTGTAGAAACTGAAAATGAAGCCCAAAAAGTATAAATTGTTCCATGGATCTATATATTATAGACAGAGTTATTAATGTATATTGAGCGTTCTTCGTAATAATGTAAAAAGTTGAAATTCTAATTATGTTATAATAGACATTAATTTGAAATGAATATTTTTCAAATTGATTCAAATATATGTTTTTAGCAAAATAAAATTATTACATTGTTTCTTGACTAATTCTGTATTATATATTTATCTTTCAATAACTAAATCTAGTATATTTAATCAAGCTATTGTCCTATATCTTATCGGCTATAGTGACTGTCTTTTGATCTTACACACAATTTTATTGAAGAATTCTTGAAATTTAGATTAAACATTTGCACATGCTACAAAGATAAGTTATTTTTGAAATTTTTTATTATAAATCTATCGCTCGGCCGTCATCACCAGGTACTAAACTAATCCGGTTAAAACGAATATATTAATTCGTTTATTCGTAAATACATATGCGGAATCCAATAAAATTTAAATTCAAAAAAATCGTGGATAATGCATTTTCTATGTGGATTTCGGAGTTTAAATTATTTTATCCGAAAAAATGCGTTACCAATAATTTTTTAGATAATACTTTGAAATATGAAATGTTTTTTCAGCTTTCATATCTAATTATCCACAATATTCATATTTCCAATAATTTTGGCATGCTCTCGAACACGTACAGAGATGCCGAGCATCATCCATCGTCAGTAGGATCACTTACACCCAATTAAAACAGGTATTCTTTTATATGACATAATATATAAAAGTATTTAAGGTTGAATTTTCGAATTTTTATAACAAGTTCCCTCGTTGATCAATTTATTTTAAATTAATAATAAAACGCATATCTTTGCGAGGAGGTTAGCAAAAGCCTTGATTCTTATTTTTTGGTTGGGATATGGAGAGAAAAATGAAAAGACTTAGTGACGCATTTCTTGAAGCACTAAAAAAATTAATTATGAATATAAGTTTATTTTACAGGGGATGTTTTTTGCGTCCAGTATACAGTTACTCCGTATTTAAAAACTAATCAAGCAAAAAATTATAAACTTTATGACCATAATGAGGATTGTGAAACTAGTGGGCATCAGGCATCATCATATTCTCTTTTAGTCGTTCAGATTCAACACCATATATATTTGTGCACTTATGCAGTAATGTACAGTAATGAGCGCCTACTGAGAAAACACGTTCAACAGGCTTAACCCGATAACAAGGCATCATACATTTTTTGAAGATGTTGTGTTCGTTGACCGGTATTCTTAAAGAGAATGAATTCACTCTTGAGCCATTTAAATTCGTCATGTACAACTGGTTTTGATATTTCATCTTTCTGCAGTAGCAAATTTAATTGGTCTTGAAGTGACAAATGTTCCTCTTGAGCGTTATCAACTTCTGGCTCAGACGTTTGGACATCAACGACTCAAAAATTTCGGGATGCAAGCTTTCCAGAAAAATTGAGTGTATTTTTTTCAGGTGCTATTGACCAATCTCTGAGACTTCTCAAAAGGTTCATTACATCAGTATTCCATCGCTCATCTATTCGGCGCTTCAGATTTTCACACAATGTTTGGCTGACATCATCATTCATTTCAGCGTGTTTATTGAGCATAAACGTAATGATTATATCAGTTGTCACTAACGTAGCATCTTCTCGACATAAATTCTCTACTGCCTGCTTAACCGGCTCCAATGCGCTGAGAAGATTTTTAAGATCATCGAAATTAACGTCGTCGATGAGTTGAGAAGAGTTAAAATCGGCAAGAGTTAGTCGAATTGAGTTTTCAGTTTTTACCAGTGATTCCAACATTGTCGGAATAGAATTCCATCGTGTTCTTTCTAATGACCTAACTCAGCAACAACATACGATTGGAAAACTTGATTTTTCACGGAAGATTGCTTGGTGAATTTAACAAGTTTTCGAGATTTCAAAAAGGTTCCTTGTAGTCAGTCTCTCCATCAGAATAATCTTCTTCGATGAATTCAATATCAGCATTTTCGTCAAACTCATCCGTTTCAGAAACATCATCGGTATCAAAAAATGAAGCGTCACATACATCTCGCTCTAAATTCTTCTTTTTGTATAGTGTCGCAAACTCCCAGATGAATGCCATGATTAAGGCACAACTGTCCAATTATTTCAGCATGACGAATAAACTTTTTGTTGACCGCTGCACCTTCAAGTGTTGAGCCCACTATATCCTTTTCTGGCGATAATTTAAAATAATTTAAATGATCTTTGACAATATCAATCATGTCCTAAAGCAGAGCATGAGCCTAAGATGCGAATCAGTCAGTTTTTAGGTAGTCTTGTTGATGATGTTATTTAGATTAATTCCAAAATATTTTCGACCTCTATACTTGTCCATTCATCAGTAGTGGTGGGTTACTGATGATTAAGTGTTTTGCTCTTTAGTGCTATTACTAGCGTAACCCAAGCTACAACATTGTTTTACCGCTTGATACCCGTTGAGCAATCAACGTTGGTACTGTATCAAGTTGGCGAGTGCTCGCAAAAAGTGAGCACAATAATTGTCGGGCACTCTTTGGGTTCACGGACTATCGGTAGAAGATATGCGCCCGATTTGTTCAGGTCCCTCATCATAATTGTTTTCCCAAACATACTAGTTCATTCTGTCATCACTCAAACATAAAGATTCTAAATACCCACACACCGCGCGAATTTGGTCGCCTGGCGACTTCTATATAAAATTTTATTTCATTCTGTCATTTTTAAGTAACAATTTTCGAATATTATTCATTAAAGTACTTTAGTTATTAATTAGTTTAGTGGATTTTATGTAATAATTTATTCCAGCACTCCTTGTTCCGTAATTTTAAAGTAATTGTTCCCTTACATTTTATCTTTTTGTTAATTAAAGTAGTTTAATCTTTAATTTATTTTAATTTTATTTAATTTGTTTTAATTTTTTGAGTATTTAAAATTACAATTTATAAATTTGTTTATCTGTATTATTTACAGAGTAAATATATATTTAAACATTTTAGATTCAAAATGCCTAATTACCGAACCAACCAGCGCTGTCGGTGCTGGGCGAGCTGTTGGAATCATAGGTTCACACCTCATCCCCACTTAGACTAAGTTGTCGGGTTCGCTACGGTCATCATTGAAGTCCGATTTTATGTCGGCATAATCTACCCTAACAAGAACATCGATTTGGAAATTATGAAAAATTATGGAAATTATTATATCTGCCCTCAACCTTTACCTATAATGGATGGTTGATTTATACTTCAGTCTTAAACAGAATCATGGGAATAAGTCCTTATTTGTGGCTCATTTTGAATTTCATTTTAATCCTGTCAATGATAAGAAAGATTACTACCCTGCCGATATCTATGTTTAATTGCTGGCATTTTATTTCTCCTTTATTAGTTAAAATCATGGGAAGGTTATGAACTTATGGTTTATGAACTTATGGTTTATGAACTCGGCAAAAAATATGATCCGAAGGTTTGTTATTATTTTCGTCAATTCTAACTGCCTTCTGCTGCTATGATCTAATTTTTGATTTTGGAATTTTTATATTATTTGGGATTTTTGTTGTTTAATTTTTGTTTATTATTTTATTTCGTATTTTAAGCTTTGGTTGGAATAATTTGTCACCACCGGTTGTGTAAATAAATGGTTATACTTTTTTTTGACTTTTTGCTCTTTTTATTATGGTAATTAATTTAAATTTTCACATGCTTATATTTGATTCGTTCTAAGTATCTAATTAACCATCTAATACCCATAATTTCGTCTATTCAGTTTTTTTGGTGTTTATACAGCCAAGCACTCGTTTTATTTAGGTGTAATAATAGGTCTAATAGGGTTTGTAGAAAAAGGAAGGTGACATCATTGTGAGAGAAGCAGACCTAGAAAAGGGAGGGGCTTAAATGAGTGACTATTGCTCTGTTTCACTTTGATACTGAAAGGTGGAAGGGTATGCAACTTATCCAGCGTAATCAGGCCGACGATAGTGATTGGTTGGTACTGCAGGAGTTCGTTTTGGTGTTATATAATTTTGTATCGACATCCCCTTATTGAAGTATGGGGGTAGTGTTACTAAAAATAGAATTGTGTTTTTCAGTAATTTTATTGGAAGATAGGGCCTTTAAAGCTAAATTTAGAAATAGGGGAATCCCAAAATTAATAATTTTGTTTATAGTTTTATTTTTATAAAATAAAGATAATTATTTTAATAATATAATAATAATAATTATAAGAGTGATAATGTTAATGGTAATAATACTACTACTAATAATAATATTAATAATGATAATAATAATAAAGAATAATTTATATTCCTATAAGATTGCCACATATGGGGGGGGGTCATAAAAATTAAGAAATTATATTTTTAAAGTAACTACAATTTAACCCTATATGAACATGATATAATTCAATACACCCAAGTAATAATTAATGGTTACATGTCTTGAGGGGGTTAAAACTATAAGCTATATTTTTAAAAGTAATATAAGTTGGATATATTTGAAAACAAATTAAATTAGTACTTTCGGGTAATCATTAATGACTATATGATCTGAGGAGAGGGGTCATTTATAAAAATTTTCAAATTATATTTTTGAATATGATATAAGTTGAATATATATGGAATATGTACGAGAATAACAGTAGGATGTTCGATTTCGGTTGTCGCGTATATATGCTCAATAGTCATTTAGCTTGTCTCTTGGGTGCGCACATAGATGCGAGTGGTTGGATGTCTTTTTTATTTTTTATGCTTCGCCTTTCTGAAATTTTCGAAACACAACTATTTAGTTCATGAAGAAAGAGGAAAGAAAAATGAAGTTACGACGATGATGACGACTGGTACTAATGTAATCAAAACTGAAAACAGAGTATACTTAAGCTTAATGACGATTCCCATTAACCTTCAAAAGAACAGTAAAACAATTAAAGTGAATGCCCTGGTTGACGACGCAAGCTAAGTTAAGTTACATTAATAGTAGAACTACTGATGCACTGGGACTAGATGGAAAAGAAACTATTGTTCCAGTAGGTATTATCGGAGTATATGTTTAAAATATGAAAGCAAAGTCGGTGCAGATAACTTTTCTGAGTAATGATGAAAAAATGAAAGACGATTTTAGAGCACTCTCGGTAAATTAGGTCAAAGAAATCGGACAATGAACTCATTTAAAAGAAATATATTTTTCTATGCTGATTGTCAATGATGTAGAGGTTCTTCTTGGAATATTTCAATTATAAGAATTGTTGCAATATTGATTGTAATATTTTATCTCACTAATATTCTGTATAATGTCTGGAAACCCAAAACTATGACATAATCTCTCGGGAATTGTAATTTGTATTCCTTATCAAAAATCCTACTCATTTTAGATTCATTGGCATTAGACCGGTCATCATGCTATTTGTTTTCGTATGTCGGTCTGCAACAGTCAAGGATTTTACTGTGAATAACTGTCAGTTTGATAAAGACCTATCAAATAATAAATAAGATGTATTACACCAATATTAATCGAACATCTAAAATTTTGAATGTAAAACACCAACTGTAAAGTTCGGCTGACTTAAAGACACTATTATACTTTAAGATAGAATTAGTTATTTTAAAAAGTTTTTAATATTAGACTGCCTCTTTCAAAGAAAATAATTTCAATATACAAGGTTTTATTAATAATGTTAATAATAATATTTATAATTATAATAATGATAATAATAAAAATTCATTTGAAAAAGGCAGTGCCGAAAATTCGTGAATATCAAAAACATCGATATCTTTAATCATTCCTAGTCCAGCTTTTTAATAAATACAATGTCAATTGAAAAGAAATCAGTGGTGAAATTTGAAAAAAAAGTTCTTATAATAATAATAATTATTAAAATGATGATCGAAACATACAAGAAAGTCAGCCGCATGTCACCAAACACCATCGAAATGAAGATCAACAAAGTATGGAAAAAAACGAAAACTTTAAAGAACAATTAAATTTCAATAAAATCCTACACCGAAACGGATACCAAGATTGAAAGAATGAATTCTACCCCAAGAAGATCTAAGGAATTAACACAAAAGAATCAGAAATATTTCTATCTGAATATCCCATTCATCAGTGACATACTCGACTTCAAGATCCTGAAAGAACTTAAACGTACCGGTCTTCCATTTCGGATAGCACATAAATCTTGGACATTGGAGAAGGGTTCTGGCAGGCAACATAAATAGAGAAAACAATTGCACAATGAAAAACTGCCAGACACCGAAAGATATGTGCTTTAGAAAAAACATCGTCTATTGCATCACGTGCAATGTATGCAATGAAATCTACATTGGAAGTACCCTCAGGACCTTGCGCCAAAGAGTTAAAGAACATCTAGATCCTGGTGGAACATCCTCGTTGGGCAGACATCTCCGGCAGTGTCAGCCAACAGAGGAAAGAAAAAATATTTCAATAGAAATCATAGCTAATGGAAACATCCAAAAGAAAAATGTCAGATTCAAAGAGGCAATTCTCATCATAAACAGACAGCCAAAGATCAACACTAAAGAAGAAATCAATGAAATCATGAATTTGATCTGTTGCCATTGACCTTGAGAATAACTGACAATATATAAAAAAATTAAAAAACAGAATAAATTTAAAAGTAATAATTAGAATAATATAGAAAATTTTAAAAAATAGGGTTTGAAAATCAAAATTGACACATTTATTGAAATATTTAAATAGCATATATAAGTGGTTATTGGAGGCTTTATTTAGAATATTTTCAATTATTTTCAAATATTTTATTAGGCTTCCAGAAGCTAATTATAGAAGCTGTATAAAAAAATTTAAAAAATTTTAGTTAGGTGTTATTTTGAAATTTTAAATGTAAAAATCTTAAAAGTTTTTAATAAAAAAATTCATTATATTTACAACCAATGAGAATTAAGAGAAAGGAAATAAAAGAAAGATTGAAAGGTATTTTGGGGAAGAACATTGCTAAATTCCAGGAGATTGACAAGGACTATCTTATAGTCGAAAATTTTTTCATTAAATACATTATTTGCAGCAAAAGGCTTAAATTATCATTTTATTGTTTTAAATAATAATCATTATTATAATAATGATAAAACATCCTCAATCACAATTAAAATTTGGATTCTAATAAAAAAATAGTATCAATTTGACAAAAGTCCAAAGATGAATTAAACAACTAAATTTTGATATTCTTCATAATACATAATTGAAATCAGTGAAATGGAAATATGAAACAAATAGTTTAAACAAATTTTAAATAATTTTGTTTATTTTATATATTTGAGACATTCAAAATGTTAGACAATAATAAATATAATCATTACATTATTTGGACTTCAATCATCACCATATTATTTATTAATTATTTTATTTTTATTATTTGTGTTATTTTTTCAGATGCTACTTTACCTTTGACGCTAAGTTTTCAAAATCAGGCATACATTATATTGATAGTTTAAAAAATTTATAATATTTTTATTTATCTTTTACTGGGTTTTAAATAATATATTAACATTCCAAACTTGTCTTCTTTAACTCTTTGACCACTGTCGGGACATATATGTCCCAGTCAAATTAAAAAAATATAGATGCCTTATTCTCTGTGATATTACAACCAACGCTTGTCCCACTCGTGTTTATAGTATTTTCGACTAGTTTCGTCTTTACTCGTTAATATACGTTCTGCTGGCTAGCAAACGTAACATTTTATTTCATTCGTTGTCACAGTTTACTGTATGTGCTTTGTAAAATAGTGGTTATAATACCTACATTATCGTTTATTTTGAGAAGTATTTATATCAAAAGGTAAGCCCATTTATATTTTTGTGTATATCTTTATTTTTCTTTATAAAACTGCATGCAATAATAGCTTTTGCCTTACATTTAGTTAGTGGGACATATATGTGCCGCACTCAAATTTCAAATTTTCAACATAGGAAAAATTTGAAATCAACATTACACGTTTTAAACAAGCTATATAGCTGATTTCTATCGTTAAAGTTATAGAAATTTCATTTTTTTATAATTCGTCGTCAAAGGGTTAACTAATCTCAGAACAGCCTCATGTTAATTTTAAGTGAAGTTTGTCATTCCACAATTTAACTACAAGTAGACCAATTACGAAGGTCTTTAATGAATGCAATCGGCGTTACTTATTCAAACAACTTTTATTATTTTCGAAAAAGTCAATCAAATTATATTTTTTTGTTTTTTCATAAATTTTTTTTAATAAGATTTATATTATTATTTTAATATTTTCTAACGGTTATGACGTCATTTAAAATTATTCTTTTCTATTAGACAGCTTTCTAGGATTTTATTTATTATTACCAATTAAAACTTAAATATTATATAGGAATTTCAAAAAACAATCAAAAATAGAAAAAATTATATATAAATGTATAATGAACGAAAAGAATATATTTTTAGAAATTGTACTATAATGATTATTTTGTATTTTTTAATATTTTTAAATATTTTTTTAATATTTTAATATTTTTTTATTTTAAAAAACACGGTAAAGACTTTATTAATAAAAATCGCCATTCGTACATCTTTTTCACTATATATTTCGATAGCATCACTATCATCATCAGGTTACCTACGCTCAAAACAATTATCAAAATGTTTGATAAGATTTTAAAATCCGACATTCCTATTTCTCTCATACAGACTTTATTATGATCCTTAATATTGGACACTCCCTTCGATCGACAGTGTTCTTGAACTCGAGTACAGAGATGATAGGAAGTCTCTCCAATGTATGAGGCATTACACCCATTACATGTGAATCGATAAACGAGACCCGAACACAGTCCAACCGGCGTTTGAGATTTACTAACAAACATACAACGTACTTTGCACGATTTTGAAACAATTCTATAATTCAATTTACCCAGCTGTTTACCTATCTTTCTTTTGAAATCTTTATATCTTTCAGAATACGGCAATACCATCGTATATTTTGGCTCATCTTGTTTGTTAGTATCAATACTCATATTCACTATATCATTCGACATATCAGTCAATTTACATTCATTCATATTACGATCCTTAGTATTATTCATACATTTATCAACAGTCTCTTTCAAAGTTAACAATAAAAACCGTTTTTAGTAGCCATTCTTCACCTATAATTCAACTAATTCATCTTCACTTTTTACTGAATTTTTAAAAGTGGAAGATAAGAATCATGATCGATAAACCAATCCTTTCACCATATTTCTTGTATATTTAAATTCACAAAAACTCTCTGGGTAGTATAGAGGCCAGTATCTGTTGGTTTTCTATAAATTCCTGTCTCATATTGTTCATTTTTACTTATATTAACTAGTCAAGAAACGCTATAGATGAATCTTTCTCAGTTTCACATGTGAATTTAATGTTCTTATGCAATCCATTCACGTAATGTAAAAAAGGTTTCACATGTTCCTTATTTTTAAATATCAGAAAAATGTCATCAACATACCTTTTATACACAATTGGTTTTTCATATTGAAAAGAAGCAATTTTCTTTTCTAAACATGCCAAAAATAGTGACGCCATTGATGGTGCTAAGGGTGAATTCAAAGCCACTCCATCAATTTGTTCATACTATTCATTATTAAAAATAATATTAACTATGGAAGTTGCAAACTCTAAAAGCTTCCAAAATGCACTTCCATCACACATATTATGCGCATTAATATTTTCATTCCATAATTCGATTGTTTCTTTCAACGGGACATTAGTAAATAAACTACATACATCAAACGAAACCATATACTCATCAACATTATTTTTATTCAATTGTCCTATACATGATGAAAATTCAAAACTGTCCTTACATTCAAACTCAGATTTTATTAAGGGTTTTAATAATTCATCCAAATACTTCACTATTTTATACTGAGTTGTTCCGACCATAGATAAAACAGGTCTCATGGGAACTCCGTCTTTATGAACTTTTGGAAGTCCGTATAATTTAGCTGGTTGTGAATCTTTTGCATGAATTAATTTTGCTACTTCTTCATCAATATGATTATTCTTAACCAAATCACACAACATAGTATTCAAAATCACTTCATCCTTTAGAAGTGGCAATCTCCCATTTTTTTGAAACTTATCAATTTCATTGTTAAAATCTAAAAGTGATTCGCATTATTTTCCAGCTTTTCTGCATAAAATATGGTAACTTATCAGCCAGTAATTAAAAACAATTAATTTTTGATAATTTTATGAACCATTTTAATTTCTGATCAATTTGCTTTCTATTATTATTTTTACAGAACTTGAATATTTTATGAATTTTGTTTTCGAAATTATTAAAATTAATTATATCCATGAAATATTTTATAATATATATTAACATTTTTATTTTACATCTGTTCGATTTAAAATTTTTGGTATAAATAAAATTTATATAACTAAGATTTAAAAATAATTTTTATAGTAGAATTTTAAAAGAATTCTGCTTCAAGATAAATATTTTTAAACCGATTATTTTTTAATCTATAATGAGAAGTTTTCTTAACCTTTTTATAGTTTTATTTTTTTTTGAATTTCATGTT
This sequence comes from Schmidtea polychroa, assembly GCA_959609185.1. Taxonomy (NCBI): domain Eukaryota; kingdom Metazoa; phylum Platyhelminthes; order Tricladida; family Dugesiidae; genus Schmidtea; species Schmidtea polychroa. Next base: position 27,761 of record CAUHTR010004067.1, on the reverse strand, counting down.
AATTCTCTCAGTTGAATTTAAAAATTTTTTTATATTATAAGCACAATATTTTATGCATTTCTACGCATCAGCAAGGTATATTAATAAATCGTTTTTCTTCTTGGTGTTCTCTTTCTCTTTGTCGGACTATTTTGGATGGATGTGCTAATTCGGTGCAAACGGATTGGGGGATAAGGAAAATTTACGTTTTCTCGAACCTAACTGGGAATTAATATGATTCTATCAAAATGGTTATGAAATAAAAAATTGAGTAATATAATGGTTTCTCATCAGATATCACGAAGAAATTCCACCTATCTAAAGTTTGCTTAACCCTTAAAACTCTGAAATAGAATTACGAGGAATTTTGTTTTACTCAACCAAACTGACCGATACAAAAAACCATGTGTTTGATCGTGTTCAAAGGCGAAAAACTGTCTTACTGGTTGGAACGCGAAAATTTTTTGATTTGAACTGAATGGATTTTTATTATGACCGTCTGTAAACGGTTTTAGTTGTTAAAAGGTTAATCAAACCAACTCAATAAATATCAAGTAAAAATTAAATTTTGTTTTCAATTTGACGATTAATGTGATTAAATACAATTTTGCATTAATTAATTACGGAACTACTCATCAATTACCGTAGATACTCCAGATAGAAATTTATATCAGAAATGGACGAAAAATTCAAGATGCGAAGTACAAAAACCATTTCAGTAAATTTATAATTTTATATCTACAGCGTCTTGAATATAACGCGACCCATAAGTTTTATCCAATTTTGTATCACAAAAACCTCGCAGTATACTCGAGTATCTACGGTAACATCTTTTTTGAATGCCAATTATTCCCATCAAATTATGTTGAAATTAGATTACGACCATAGACCAATTTTTCTGATATATTATCAAGTGTTTTGAAATGTTATTATGAAATAGAAAACCATTGATCAATAGTCGAAATGTAAAAAACAGATTTAATTGTAAAATAATCTCAGATGCAGTATCAATAACGCAATATTAATTTGACAATTGTTGGTCCATATTTGCAATCGAATACAAAGTGACATGTTACAGTATTACACTTTTGATTACCAACATCGATCAAATTAAAAAATATCCTAAGTTTATTAAATTTCTAAAATTGATTATCAAATACTAAAAATTTATTGCAAATAAAGATCCAATACAAGACTAGTTTTCTATTAATATAAATTTGGGCTCAGCAATTATCTAAATATTATATTATCTACTACTAGAGTTTAATATCACAACCGTATTGCAGGAAACCTGCTCACAACACTTGAATGAAAAAGTTTACCAAAAAAAACAACAAAAATATATTAATACTAGAAATCATTATGTTCTGGCAAAACATATGAGATATCATCCCAAGGGTGTCTGTAGAGACCTTGTTTCAATCTATTTTGATCTAGATAATGACCTAAATAGATAAAAAAAGTAAAATTGAATTCATTTATAAAATTTGATATTAAAAGGAAATTCAAAATTAAAGTACAAATTCCATAAAAAAAGTACAGATTTAAAAATGATATATTGAGTTGGTGATAAAATTTTAAATTTCCTAATCTGACTCCAAGCGTGTCTTTGACTGACCCACAAATAACACTTGACACCAGAAATCTTTATTGATAATCATAAATAACTTTCACTTAACACTGGCAATCAATTCAACACTCTGCTTGGTGACTATACAATGCTTATTACAACACTCAGTGAGGAATAACACTTGTGTATAACACCGGATTGAAAGGTCACTAATTACTGATTGGTTTATCAACTGGGGCTTTGAGCTGATTGTTTTCTTTGACCTTCTACACAACTTTATTTAAATACTCGAGTAACTTCTTTTCGTTTAATTTTTCACTAATTCTTATGTTCAACTCTTCTCCAATAATTATTCTTTACAATTATTTTTCACAAATCGTTTCTCCAATAACTTTTCGTCCGACGTTGTCTAATTTTATCTCCGAAATTTGTCTGAATTTGTATCCACCAATTTCCCTTTATACAGTTTGTTTTATTTGTGGCAATGGTGACAGATTTTGTTTTTCCATTTTCATGTTTCCTCTGTGTCGAAATATTTTTCCCTTTCCCGTTTTTGTTAAGCCGCCTTTCCCGGAAATCCCGCAATCTTTGACAAGCTTTTTCGCCATATTTTGTTTTCCTGGAATTTGAAATTTCCCCTCTATTTGTACTTCTTAATTAACAATGACCTTTGTTTTAATTTCTTGTTTGTTTCCTTTCCTTTGATTTATCTTTCTCATTTTTAATTTCTTTTTATTTCCGTTTTCTTCACTGAGTTCCCGTTTGTCATGATGATCTTCCCCCAGGTAATTAATTTATTTATTCTGTTATCTATCATTTAGGTATCCTTAACAGATATTTCTAGACAAAAACTATTCAATTGAGCCGTTTTATTTTAATGTTGTATATTCATTCATCCATACTGTTGGTGGTTGTCGGTGAAATGATACATTAAGAACTATTATTTTGACTCAAAACGTGTTTTAGTTTCACAACTATCATGGTGATTTTTAATCAAAAAGATTCATAAGAATTTTGACAATGTCAATTCTGCCTTAACAGCTTTTTTTGCAAAGAATGAAACCTTTTCAAGTAAACTATTATAATAATTAGGATTCTCATCCGTTTTTAAATCACTAATTCCATAAAATTTTATTTAATAAAAGATATCTCAAAAAAAACTTGTCTGTTCTTATTTTTGTTATTTAAACAAATTTTAGATTTTCTTAAAATATTTCTTTGATAAATTTCTTCTTTTTAAAATATTTTTCAATAAAAATATTTTTAAAATTTTTACCAAATTTCTTATTAATCTTTAAGAATCTTTTAACTTCCTCATAATAATAATTATTAATAATGATGGAAATTAGTACATAATTGCTTAGCATATATTATTTCTAAAGAAATGTTTAAAAAGTTGTTAGATAAAATTTGATTACTTTCCGGTATTCCTAATATATAATGATATTTATTTAACATAATTGCAGTTTAAATATATTGTTTCCATATCTGAAATAATCTTAATCATCCCAGAATCGATTTATTTAATTGGTAAATTTAATCTTACTCAATTCGGTTATAGTGCGCTTTAGGGGGCAATTAAAAAAAATAATACTGTTAAATTTATTCAAAAAGATTAATAATCACCTCATATCGACTTGCTTTGCTCCGGATCGTGACACCGTACAACCCTCGAAACCTATGCTCATCAACAACATCATGTACAGAATATTTCATAGCCAAATGTTTTCCGGTTCAAATTTTGTAAAAAATTTCAGTATAATCCTCAATTTATCTGTTAACATGAATCATCTATAGTAAACAAATATTTGTCCACGTAACATTGAAAAATTCAAAACAGTTTTAGATGTATTTCGAACAGATACTTCAAACACCGCTACAACTTTTGTAAATCATATTACAATTTTATATTTTATGGTTAAGGTCAGGGTTGTAAAAAATGGATTGTAAAAACATATAAATTTCTAGCTATGAGAGACCAAATGTCTGTAACTGTGTAGCACTGATCGGGAACCCGGGAATTCACAATGTTAATGCAAATTAAATATATAATGAATATACACATGAAAAATAATCACAATTCATTATTCAACACTTACCAATAAATCCGATACTTCGGCCTAATACGAACAAAGCATTTAAAGATCCGATTTCTACGAATTCATTCGCCTCTTCTCTAAATAATCGAAACACTTAAAAACTAATAAAACATTTCTTAGAATCATTACAGTGTAAATGCACCAGAATTTCTAAGCAAGTCCACCATCGCAACGCCAATGAAACCATCAACATTAAGAATGAGATTTGGTTTCTATAAACTCAATTAAAGGTACGTAAAATCTCAATTAGAATATAAACTTTCGAAGTGGTTATTTTCTCAACTTCCAAGGCGTAAGTCAAAAGCAAAGTTTTTGGAAAATGTTGAAAAACATATTTTTTCAGAATTTCAACTCTTTGATCGGGATTATTAATCGACTTTACACGATGTCCAATACCCATGATTAATTTACCATCTTTTCTAGTTTGGTTAACAAAATCCATCGGTGTTTGATTTGAATCATAAGCGCCACTAAATTGCTTAGCAGCTGCGTCTAATGCACCACCGAATCTTTCTCCCTTGAACATAAAAAAATATCTCCGAAATTTGTTCAAAGAACGAAATTAGCATACAATTGTCAACAATCCAGAAGTAAGACTAGAAATGAGATCTTTTCCAGCACGTGCACACACAATTGTATTATGTGCACCCGATACAGCTGGGCCGTGATCAGCTGTTACCATTAAACACATTTCAATGAACTTACAGCAATAGTCTGGCAGACTTGAAAATAAATAATGATTATGAAAAAATAAAATTCATTGAACGTTAATCAGAGTTACTAACTCTTTACAGTTCAATTAAAAGGCTATTTATGAGACCAGGAAGAACAATGTTTAGATTTTAATTCCATTTATATATCATATATAAACATATAAAATCGTGTAAAATTGCTGAGAATGTTATTTTACATACAATTAGAGAAGTAATTGAAATTATAATGCTATAGTTTTAAAATGCAATTACCGTAAAAGGTATATTGATAAAATATCTCAAGATGCTGAAAAAGCTTTTGTACTAAAAGTTAAAAAAAGTCTACTTTTTGATTAATTGTTTTATTCTTACAACTAATCTAATGTATTTTAGAAAAATATTTTGAAAGTGATGGAAATAGCTTTGGAGGAATATCTCTAATTAAACATGATATTTTCATTTTCATCAAAAGTTCTTTGCGCGAAGAATCAAAAAACGTAAGCTATAAAATTTTTATGTATTCACAAATTGATAAATCGTGTATGCGAATAGTTGGATATGATTTGGTGTGTGTGTAAATTTTGTCTTTTGATTATGCTGATTTGAGTTTTAGACGTTTCTGGAATAATTCGGGTTTACCGAAATTTTTGTTTCTTTGGAGTGGATTAATGGTCGATTCAAATTGCGGTTATAGGTGACCCTCCTATAACACGGTAGATAGGTTCCAAGACAACGGCGTGTTGTGTGAAACAGTGTTATATGGGACCCAGGGCCAATATAAAAGGGAGTTAGGTTCCAAAAATTAAAATATATACACATATTTTTAAGGTACATAGAAAATCATAAAAGATGTCGCTTTGGTTATTAATAATGGATCAGGATAAATGGCAGAACTGGATTTGATGGGAATAATGCTGCAAGAGATGATCGGTGAGGATATCAAGGTTAGTATGGGTGAAAAAGAGCTATGTTGGCTCAGTCTAAGAGAGGTATTTTAACTTTGGATTATCCGATTGAATAGGGCATTGCTACAAATGAGAATGATATGAGAATTTACAATGAATTGAGAATTGCGCTAGAAGGGTTTCAGTTTTTCTTGACAAAGTGCCACTGAATCCAGAACCTAACCGAGAAAAAATGACTCAAATCATGATTGCAATATGAAATGCTCTTGCTATGTATATTGCTATCCAAGCTGTGCTATAGTTTTATGCTTTAGATTCAAAAGATGTTGGAACGCACACTACGTAAATTTATGAAGGTTATGCGTTGCATCTTGCAATTTGTAGAATGAATTTGACAGATTATTTGATGATAATTAAATAATGATATTCAATGCGATTTCTAAAGGCAAACTAATTTCGAGCTTATTTGACTCTCATCGATACCATTTATTGAATTCAATAACATTCGGAATCGAACTCAACAACTTTTTGATCAAATCCCAGAATCTGACCACCGCCATCAACCCACATAAGATATCACAATTTTGTACCGCTCTTATCAAATTAATGTAATACATTTTTTATTCTGCAAATTCATATCATCAAAGTATATCCTACAGCACAGCTAAAGTGCAGTTTGTTGCATGGTATTGATGAGAGCCAAATAAGCTCGAAACTAGGCTGTAATTAGAAGTTTCATTGAATATCATTTTAAAAACTTAATTTTAGAAATTTTATCATCCAAAAACCAAAAGACATTTGATTCTAAAATATTCTTCTAAAATATTTAATAAATCTTACCCTTTGAAAATAAAGAATAAATGACTTGAAATTAATAAATACGACAATTTCTTTTCATTAAAAATATTATTAATGATCAAGTTTTTCTAAAAGTTTGCGCCTTTAAATTAATGACAATTGGTTTAATGCCTCTAATTTTTATTCTTATTTAAAATAGATTTTTTATCAAATGTTAGAAATTAATTTGTAGTAATTCATCACATAGTTTAAGCGCTTTAGCGTAACACTAAAATTTATAAGTTCTCATTATTTTTATATAATGAGAACGTATTTTTCAAATTTCACCGCTGATTTCTTTTCTATTGACACTGTATTTCTAAAAAGCTTGACTGTAAATGATTAAATAAATCGATGTTTGTGATATTCACGAGTTTTCGTCACTGCCTTTTTCAAGTGAATTATATATATATATATATATATATATATATATATATATATATATATATATATATATATATATATATATATATATATATATATATATGCGCGTTAATTTTGTTTAATTTCTGCTGCTCTGCGCGCTGATAAACGATCATCATGCACACCCATAAGATCTTTCCAGCAACGAATAGAAACTCCTGGAAGGACTCGTCCCAATTATTAAGCCTTACAAGTCGGCACCTTATGTCATGAGCGGAGTTAGGTATGTTTTTTCATTCTTAATAATTCAGTGTATTCTTCAGCTTCTTTCTGAGACTAATAATAAGGTTCTCACTAATTGACTATCACATCGATCTAAACGCCTATCAATCCAATGCAAGGTTAGTACTAATAAGAGAAATTGGTAAAGTCATAAAGAACAACTTTGACAAACAAAATTAGAAAATTTAAAAAATACTTCAAAATTTAAAATAGTCTCAAAATCTTTAAAATAACTAAATATGTTAGAAATAAATCTCCAACTCAATAAGTTTTCATGTAATGGGTGAAATGCCATATACATTGGAGAGACTTCCCGTCATCTCCGCAAATAAATTCAAGGACATGGCCTTGAGTCATATAAGACGCAACTGACAAAACCTTTTAAAATTGTAAATAAAAACTTTAATAATAAGCGGGAAAGAATTTTATGTGAGACATTGGTGTTTAATCACAATCCCCCTCGATTAACATTCAATCAGCAACGGATATATTAAAATTATTTAATTAATTCATTAAATCACATCTATTACATCATTACATCATTATTGTTTCCAGTATATAACTATTGATATAGATTATGATGACAAACTGATGATGAGGAGTATATGAACTTTGTAAATTCTAAACCATAGAATATACTCATGAGTTTTTGACATACAATTACGAAACACCCGGTATAAATCGGTATAAGTTAAATAAAATCAATATTTCAAAAGGTAAACACAAAATTCAATTTTATGGCAATATAATAATTTATCATCTTTTATTTATCAGGTTTAACTAAGTATTAAATGCATCGTTAAATGGTGATATGTAAGATTGGAAAATTTAATATGGGTTGCCCAACAATTCAATGTCATTGACAAAATTATGAAGTTTTATGTAAATCCAAAAAAGCTTTGATAGAATTTATATTTATTATAATTTTTTGTATAGCACTTATAAAAATTGACAGTAAATAAAATTTTAATTAAAATTAATAAAGACAACAACTCACCGCCTTTGAAACCATAGCAAACATAAAACACCTCCGATTCCAAAGTCTTCTGCAATGATATTACTTATCGGAACTCCAGCATAAAGTAATTCGGAGCCCCTTTCATCACAAATTGATGTCATAAAAGATGCAGGTTTCCGTATAATTCCTAATTCCTATTTGAAATGGTAAACGATAGTTTAATCACAGATATAATGTCTACCCGGGCCCATGAATAATCCATAGGAACAGTGGGTGGCGGTACTTCAGGTTTCTCAATTATATCACCACTAGCTACAAGTTTTAAATATACTTCTCTATAGTGATCAAAATTAATTATGGAATTCTGAGTATTATTATTTTAACCTCAATTTATTACCCAAATCATCAAAAGACTCTGGAACTACTGCTCCAGCTTCTTTAAATACAGCGTTTTTAACAACGGCTGTTTCTTCAGCTGCGTTAGCGCACGAACCAGCGTGTCCAAATTGAACATTAGTAGTAAAATATTGGGCACATGTTCCAATACACCAAGCAACTACTGGTTTAGTTATCATTTTAGATTTGATAGCTTTAATAACATCATACTCATCCTTTCCACCAACCTATATTAGGGATAATTCAAAAGAAAAGTATCGATTAACAAAAATGTTAACCTCGCCTAGTATAACAATAATTTTCACATTTTCTTCATGTTCATAATTCATCACAAAATCAATAAAGACACTTCCGGGATATCTGTCCCCACCAATCGCAACTCCCTCATAAACACCATCAGGTATTTAATGCAATTATATTGTTCAATTCATTGGACATTCCTCCGGATTTTGAAACATAAGCCACACTTAAAAATGTCATTTTTGGTCAAATTTACTTTAAAGCACATCAAAATAAAAAGATTGTGCAAATTTGAAAATGCATAATAATTTTAAGGTGTATTCAAAATAAATTTAAAAAAATACTGATATTAAATAATACTAGTATAATTTTATGCCTGTCAAAAATTAGAAAATATTATATTTTGCTTTATTTTAAATCAAAAATATAAACTCTCATATAAAAAATATAGAACCTGGATCATGTTTTGTTGATGCACATCAAAACAGAAACAAACTTTAATAGAAGTTATCTTTAGCTGTTAGGGCATATTTGAAAATAAATATCATATATACTTGCGTTCTAATAGAAAAAATTGGTTTGTAATGTATCGAAAATCGACTTTCATTAAATAAATTGCACAAAATTTATATGCATTTATAGACAGTTATAAAATAAACAAGGTTACCACCTTGGACCTCTCTTGCAGCTATAATTTCTTATTACACAATTTGCCAAGTCAACATTAGCCTTTGTTTGGTTATAGTAAGTAGCTATTTCTAGTTTCCATTAGACTGAGATATTTCATTCTTTGTCTCCAAAATTTGGTATAATTACTAAATCATTGAAAATTAATCTATTTCACCAAGTAGAATTTTTTGATATTGGAATGAATCTGAAAGGAAAACTCTAGACTTTCTAGCGGTAGCTACAAAACATGTTTTCTTCTTTAGAATTTCGATGCCAAGTCAAATGAAGTAAAAAAAATTTCATATGTAATAGTTTGATCACGGTTCAGTAAAAGACCACATAGATCTAATACCATTCATTGTACCTGAATTATTCCTGGAGAGTATCTAACCTTTCAAATATAAATCTGGGCATTGGAAACATCAATAATTGGCATTATATACTGCCCACAACTTGATACTACATTTTCCTTGATTTGAAGGCATATAAGCTTACATCTAATTCTAAATGTAATAAGTTGTTCATCAATGGCGAGGTGTTCAGAAGGAACATATGTTCATTGAAGATTTTGATAAAGCTTGTCTAAGAATTGTTCAAAAGAAGCAAATTTATCATTTTTGTTTCCGTTGGATTTAACGTCAAATTTTAGTATTCTTTTTATCATGCTAAACTTATTAAATGTCATATAGCTTTTCACAGAATCTGTACCATATCATTCTCCCAAAAGTTCTGTCAAATTCATATTTTTTGATTTGATAAGTTCAAATAACAAATTCATTTGAACATATATTCTTGTTGAAATATTTACTCCTTCAGCATATTTATTTGAAAAAATCAAATTGACCACTATCACATTTCTAATGTTAATGTTTTTAGATTAAAAATATTAAAAAAATTGACTTGAATTTTTATTCTAAAAGTCAAACTTTGACTTATAAACAAACTGAATAAAAAGCAGGTGTATTTAATACAGTAGTTTAAATAAAGACTTCAAATACTTAAGAATATTTATTTTATCCTTTTAAAGATTAATAGAAACCAGATTCAATTAATTTAATTAGTTTTAAATTTATTCTCATGAATAATTTAAAATTTATTAAATGAGCTTTAAACAAATTATTCACAAATAATAAATTTCTCGAAAATTTTCTGCAGGTTTAATCTAGATTCGAGATTAATAAAGAAAAGAGCTATCACATCAGATAGATTATAAAAGATTATTTTTATAAAAAAAAATTCAACAGTTAAGTTTTATATAAAATTTATAAATGCTGTAGACGAATATTTTTATAATACGAATATCATAACAAGGAATTATAGATAAAGATAATGTAAAAAAGGAAATATATTAATTTCCGGTAAATCTTTAAAAATCTGGACAATCAGCCAATTGATATAATTAAAATGTTTTCAGATTTAAGAGTTATTAAAAGGTATATTAATAAACTATAAAATTTATTTTATTTTCCCCTTTATCAACACCAATATTTAGATCTACAAAAACATTTCTGAAACATTATTATCTATAATGCAATTTTCTGTTTTAGATTTATTTTTAGTCAATTTGATAAATGTCCGCAATATAAAATATTCGGTAACGGAAATATGGATTTTTTCAAAAACCGAGGCTGTATTTTTTACAAGTTTATTAGTTTTTATCAAAATTTGTTATTTATGTTATTATAAAATCCTCATCAGAAAATCGAAAATTTTGCTAATAAAGCTTTTTATTATCTACTACCGTACTGTGGAATTCATTACATTTAATTTTTAACTCGTTACAACTTAGGAGTTTTACTTTAACGTTATCAGGTGTCAAACGGTTGATTTTTTCACTCCAAATAAGAATAATTTCAAATTAAAACAATATTTTACAGATAAGCTACTTTTGAATACCGCTAAAGAGTTAATGATTCAGATTATTCCTGATAAAAAGGTAGAAACTTTAATCAATGCCGATACCGGTATTGGCTTATCTTTTCAAAAAGTAATGACGATGAATTATATTTACGGTAATCAGCCGCTAGAGATTTTTAACTATGATAGTTTTGAACTAGAACCTACTGTTCCAACACTTGATAATTGTTCATAACCAGCATCAAGATCAAATCCAGCATATAAAGGGTCATAAATTTGAGTCAGAATAGAATAAACACGGGCAACAGCATAAAATAGTAATATATACACTTGCCGAGGAGTGATGTGCGAGCAGGATATTTTAGATATATTTTAATTAAATGATTTAAGATATTTTTGTGTCATTTAATATTTAATAAATATAATTCTTACCTTCCAGGTCGATACAATTTCGAAGAAATTATGTTATCCATCATTCCACCGGTATTACCAATTTTAAAACAACCAGGTTTGATTCCACCAACCGTCGCCGGACCGATTATCACTACTTTCTTTTCTTTAGCTATTTTAATTAATTTTCTAGTTAAATTTTCCGGTATTCCTTCGGCAATTATTGAAACACATCGAATCTGTGGATAATCATTAAGGACTTCAATAGTACTATCATATGCGGATCGAAGACTGGCAAAATTGATTAACACAGAAACATCTGGATGATTTGCCATGCATTTGGACATTTTTTTGTAAACTGGAATCAATATTTCTTTGTGACCGAAATAGAATTTTTGTCGATGATCATCACTTAATTGAGGAATTTTTACACCATTAAATTACTTTTTTATGAAAAATATGGAAGAACATTTTTTAATAAAAGAAAATGGATAATTATAGATGTTAATTTAATGTAGCAATTTTTAACTATAAAACTAATTGCACAAATATATATAATATATATATAAAAAAGTTACTTAGTATATACTAATTAAATTGTTTGTGTCCTCCCTCCTCTCTTTGAGAAATTTTTTGTAATTTTGATCCGCAGAATCGACTTTTTCATAATAACAAGCTTGATATCGTTTTTTTAAAATTTTTTTTATTGCTAACTTTTTTTGGAAAAAAGTCTCGCGGCACACCGTGAGAGAAACACTGATATATATAATGTGATATTTAAAATAGAAAGTCATACATTGAAAATTATTTCGAAACAAAACCGAACGAATTGCATGATAAAATATTGACAATGAGTGAACAATTTAAAGTGAAATTATAAATATTGAAAAATATTCAAATAAAGATTAAATTTTCCCAATTAGAGAAATGAACGATGAAATGATTAAAATTATTCGATTATAGTCACATTTTAGATAGATAGCATATTTATTTATAAAATTCGATGATATTGAGTCAAATTAATGCTTATATATAATTTTCTTTCAAACTCAAAGAATGCATGAAATGGGAAATGTAATAAACAACAGTTGTACATGCAATTATTTATTTAAATATATTTATTTATTATAGACCCTGTAAGATATACATATGAATATATACATTATGTTAAAGTATTATTAGTTATAGCATATGCATTTAATCTTTTTATAATGTCAAGTATGTTAATAATAAGAATAATCCAACCTCTTCTAAGTCTTAAATATTTCAATAATTAGTAATAATAAAAGTAGACACTAACATCATAGGATAGACTATTGCCGAAACACTAGGAATCGTTCGCGAGCAGACAAAATCAAAGTCCAACATGCTTTGAATTGCCCGATTTTGCATTCCCCATATAATCGATTTAGTTGTTTTATTAAATTTGAACAATCCTGGCGAGAATTCCACAGGAGTAATGTCATTTAACACCTGAAAACTTAGAAGTTATTGAATTTGAATTTAATTGGTCAAAAAGAATAATAAATTCGAATTTCAAGTGAAAATAGTAATAAATAATTATGACAAAATTATTGATTTTGAATTGCTTTCTAACAAAAAATAATTTTTTGCCATTCTCCTACTTTTCCTATACTGTGCGAGATTTGTGGAGAAAGATTAGAAAAATACGACGACAATTAAATGTAAATTCAAAATTAAAATTAGCCTTCATCAAATATATTTGCGAAATTAGTTTTCAATTCGAAGGTTTTTATTATTTGGGAATTACTAGAATACCATTTAAAAAATTCAAAATTTTGGTGTATTAAAAGTATCCCATAACTCGAACATGTCTCAAATTTCCAATAATTAGTCTAGGAATCTCCATGATCTAAACTAATGTAATATTCATACGATTACATATTAAAATTTCTTTAACTTTATTAAATAATACTTTGGATTCCGTTTAATTGAGATTACAACTGTCATATATAAGAAAGCGATATGAATAATAAATGACTTAGTAAACAGTGGTGTAATAGATGATTACAATGATACCTAGACTTGCAATTGCGATCGAATACAAAAATGACGGGAAGTCTCTAATGTATGTGACATTACACAATTACATGTGAATTAATAAACGAGATCAGAACACAATCCAACAGTTTTGGACTTATTGATAAACATATTGCATACTTAACACGAATTTGACAATCTTATAATTTAAATTCCCCAACTGCTTGCTTATCTTTCTTTTATAATCTGTAAAACCTTCTGATTACGGCAATACCAACACATATTTAGGCTCATCATCCTTACACTCGCTATCATTAAACTCACTCACACCAACAAAATCACACCCAGATTTCCTCAAACATGGATCGTTAGGATTTTTAATAAATTTATCAACGGTCTCTTTTACTATAATTAAAAAGGATTTTCTTCATTAAAAATTCAACCAATTTATCAACACATTTTATTGAATTTACAAAAGTAGAAGACAGAGACAATGAACGATAAATCAATCCCTTCGTCATATTTTTGTTATACCGGAATTCACAAAAACTCTCGGACGAAGTATAGAGATCAGTATCAATATCTGTCTCATAGTGTTTCTTTCTGCGTTGTATTAACAAATCCAAGAAAGAAGTGATAATTTTTTTCCCGTTTCACATGTGAATACAATGTTTTTATGTAAACCAGGGGTGGGGAACCTTTTTATTTCTATAGGCCACATTGAAATTTGTCGCCTCCAAATGGGGCCGCAGTCAAAAAGTATTTTAACATTAATTAATATCATTTTAAATCTTTTGTTTGTAATACAGTTAGTAATTAAAACAATGTTTAAAATCAGTCTCCTGATTTGAAAAATGCAGCTGTACGAAATATTTTGGAATATGTTTATTATTTCTGAATCGAAAAATTGATGCAAATAAGTCATCATTTCACAAATGAGTGCTCAATAATCTTATTTATTCGTCTACATACGTTTTCTATTTATGGGTGTGAATGATTGAATTTTATATTTCGTTCTTTGTACTCGGTGGGATGCTTGTACAGTACGGTATATATACAGTTCAGTAGTTACAAGTATTTTTATTTGTAAATCATCAAAATTCGTGGTTTTTATATAAATTAAGATTTATTTCGATAAGGCTGCTGAGGCCGCAGGTTCCCCACCCCTGATGTAGACTATTCATATAATGCAAAAAAACCGCTCAACATGCTCTTGATGTTCAAATATAAGAAAAATATCATCCAGATACCGTGGATTTCATTAATTGGAAATATGCAATTTTCTTTTCTAAGCTTCCCAAAAAATTTAAGCCATCGTTGGTGCTAAAGGAGAACTCATAGCAACTCCACCCATTTGTTGATACCATTCAAGATTGAAAAGAAAATTGACTTTGAAGTAGGAATATCAAGAAGTTCACGAATAGCCATTTTATCCAAAATATGATGTTCAGAGATGTTTTCATTCCATAACAAGCAACATAAATCAACCCTAATTTCATCCACACTGTCTATCATATTGTGCAATGCAGGAAACAAATTCAAAACTAAATTTACATCGAAACTTTGATCATATTAATCGCTTTAATAATCCATTCAAAATTTTGGCTATTTTATACCGGGCAGTAACCCAACCATGGATAAAACAAATCTCATAGGTACCCGACTTTATGGATTTTTGGAAATCCATACATTTTTGCTTATTTTTAATTAACTTATTCAGTATCTCTCTCTTTTAACAAATTCTCATTCTTAAGAGGTAATATTCCATTCTTCCGAGAAATCTTTACTTTCACGAACTGATGAGCATTCAAAACATCGTTAAGCTTATACACATATACATCATGGTCAAGAATTACCAGTCCATTTCATTTGTCAAACTTGCATATAATGATGTCTTTCTCGGCTAAATTTTTTAATACAGAAACATCTTCAATCTTCTGCTTTTTATTTTTATTTACATACTCCATCGTACTTGAACTCAACACACTTTTCGCATAATTAGTGTTAATATCTCTCATCGATCGGGCGATTAATTAACGATTCATTTTCTTTATTGACAAAAATGTAATGATTTTAGCATTTTGGGTGAATATTTGTATTGTTTTAAAGGAAATCGTTTTTCCAATTTATTTTAAATAGAGATATTTTGACAATAAAAATAATATACATTTCTGAGGCCGTTGAAATTTAATCGATATTGTGAACCACTCCAAATCTACCTTACAAAACACAACAGTTACAATTTAATTTTAAAAAAAACAGCCATTAGAATTTATGATTAAAAGGCTTTCATTAGTAGATCTATGCGCAAGCAATAACTTTATATAATACTATAAATCCGTGGCCTTAAAATTCTTTTTAACACACTACTAACAAAAAATAAGAATATATATTAACTGCAGATAATATATATATATATATATATATATATATATATATATATATATATATATATATATATATATATATATATATATATATATATATATATATATATTGTTTACAACGTCTAAATGATTGTTTAATGAAGGTGTTCTAACACATTTCAAGGATTTATCGGATTTTTTCAACCCCTCTTTCTACCACAGGTATTTATAACCTATATGTCACTTATCATTTAACTTATATAGGTTTCTATAACAAATTTTGTGTCATTTTTCATGTAATCTACTCACAACCGTATATCATTCGTATTTTATTAAAAATTAAGTGAAAAGTGGTCATTGCATAATTACGTCACGCTCGTTTCCTTGAAAACGTGGATGAGTTGAGCTGCACATGACGTCGCGCTAGTTGTATTTTATAATGAATTAAACCAAAAGAGTTCTATTTGCACCAATCATCCTCTGATACAGTGATGCTGACAATTTGACTAACAAAGCTGCTACAGCAAGTCCCTGACAGACTAGTTTAATACAATCTAACATATTCCAGCAGGAATGTATGTATCCAGTGTATAAGGAATTTTTAATTTGCATTGTAATACGGTACCACTAGGCAACACTCATTTTGTGAACAATAAAAAGACGCCTAGGGAAATGTGACGAAGAGAGACATCCAAAAGTCTTTATTTGCCGTGACGTAATTAATGTACTTTTTAATACTATATTATATAACAACGGTGGGCAAATGCGGCTCTTCGTTGAGTAAACTGCGGCTCTTTGATAATTGAATTTTTGATAATTGAATTTGAAAATTGAATTCGATTTTTTTATTTTGAAATTTTTTCAACTGAATTTTTAAGAAAAAATTTTTTGTTGCAATTGTATTTTCATGGTTAGTTCATTTTTACCTGTGTCACAAAATAGGTGTAAACAGAATTAAAATTTATAGTGTCATTCGATGGCGGTATTTAGAATCAAAATTTAATATTTCCTTATTACATTCTACCTTGTTTGATTCTTTTTATAAGCAATATTTAAATAATACATGTCTCACTACACTATATACCAGGGGTGAGCAAGTGCGGCTCTTTGATGAGCCATGTGGCTCTCTAGGACCTCATGCGTGCCCACCCCTGTTATATAACTATAACCTGGTGCAAAAATGTTTAAATATCAATAAAATGATATTATATTTAATTAAAAAAAATTAAACATTGAAGTCATAAATTTGGGGCTATATAACTGGGAAAATCCATAATATTTTGTGAGTGATAAGTTTAATCATCATATCGCTAATTTTTATCATAACAGTTTTCAAATTCGGCACTTATAATAAACATCAGTTCTCCACTGATAATTTTCGAAATGATGTTATGGATGAATTGATTGTTTTGATCAGACTAGACAAGAAATAGAATTGTAAGTTGATAGTTGAACATTTTAAATCGAATTGTTTGAAAAATCAGTGAAGAAACAAAATTTTCAGCCTCTTGCATTCTATTTCTATATCTTAAATTTCCTTCAAAATGTCTTGTTAATTTAAACAAACTTAATTTTTTATTTGTAAATAATTAAATAATATTCTAATTATAAATAAATTGATATACAATTTAAATATCGATAATTTAATATATAATGTTGATCAATATAGTTATTGATAAAATAATATTACTTTATTGTAGATATAATTATATCGGAATTAAATTTATATATGCAGTATCATAACTTATTTGCCGCACTACCTAAGAGTATAATAAAAACTAACAGAAAACCAAATTTAGTGATATACATACTCTCATGCATAAACAACATTGAAAAACTAACTCGTTTTGTATCTAATTTAATTCGCTAAATAAGTAAATAAATCGTAATTTATGTGTAAATTATTAAAAAAATATTATATTCAATATTACCTTCGAATCAGTATCGAATTTGTTAACCAAAAGAAAATTTGCAGTAGAAACTTGTCCATGTGGGAGAGTTTCGGGAATATCTCGTTTATGTAATGCCATAGCAACAATCGATGTCATATGAGTTTCTGGTCCAAATACATGCATGGTAACCCCGAGAAATTCCCCTAACACATTTAAATATTACCTCAAAGGAAATAATATTTCATACCTAATTCACGCATTATTCTTAATCCTTCTTGATAGTTGGGACCTGCGCGACGGACAAATATCGACACGTTATGTTCTTTTAGTAATACTTGAAATTCTTTTAATGCTTTAACAATTCCTTTAAATGTAGCTGCGACATTTGTAAAATTAGCAATTCCCCCACCAATTAAAAGAACTTTCCCTGAAATCGATATCAGATTTACAAAAGGAAAATTCAAAACTAGAAATTGGAATATAAATTTTTAATGTAACAATTTGAACATATGACTCGATTAGGTTTTTGGTTTTACATTTTAGGCACTATTTCAAATGACTAAATCAATAAATTCAATTTATACACAAATCAAGTGTTATAGACTTCTACAATATTATTTAATTTGAATTTATTAATTAATATATGAAGAGAATTGAAGAGGGGAGAGAGGAATAGGGACAGAGAGGAAGAGAGAGAGGGGAGAGAGGAATATGGAGGAAGAGGGAGGAAGAGGGAGGAAGAGAGAGGAAGAGAGAGGAAGAGAGAGGAAGAGAGAGGAAGAGAGAGGAAGAGAGAGAAAGAGAGAGGAGAGAGGAAAAGAGAGGAAGAGAGAGGAAGAGAGAGGAAGAGAGAGGAAGAGAGAGAAAGAGAGAGGAAGAGAGAGAAAGAGAGAGGAAGAGAGAGAAAGAGAGAGGAAGAGAGAGGAAAAGAGAGGAAGAGAGAGGAAGAGAGAGGAAGAGAGAGGAAGAGAGAGGAAGAGAGAGGAAGAGGAGAGAGAAAGAGAGAGAAAGAGAGGGAGAGAGAGAGGGAGAGAGAGGGAGAGAGAGAGAGGAAGAGAGAGAGAGAGGAAGAGAGAGAGAGAGGAAGAGAGAGAGAGGAAGAGAGAGAGAGAGGAAGAGAGAGAGAGGAAGAGAGAGAGAGAGAGGAAGAGAGAGAGAGGAAGAGAGAGAGAGAGGAAGAGAGAGAGAGAGGAAGAGAGAGAGAGAGGAAGAGAGAGAGAGGAAGAGAGAGAGAGGAAGAGAGAGAGAGGGAGAGAGAGGAAGAGGGAGGGGAGAGAATATTTCCAATATAAAAGCCGCAACTAGGAATTTCACAGACGGGATTTCTGAAGACTTATTTACGTGAGTGGAGAATGTTATTATTGCATGTTTCAAGCACGGGCAACACTGCCGAGCTGCTCTAAGTCCATTACGTGGTATATCATTTTAAATTAAGTCATAGAAACTCCGCATGCCCTACGCTCAATGTGCAAATGGGCCAAATCCTGTGCAATAATCAGATAATAAACACTTTGCAGGTCATCAAATCTGTACCAAAACCTAAGCCAACTGGAGAAACCATACCGTTGTATGATGGCTTGCTCATCAAGCTCGTTCGTTTGTACCAATAAGTAATCCAGAGGTTCGCCCCTTACAATAAGTTCAAGTGAGGAACAAATGATAAATTAAATTAGAGAGTTTATCAGTTGTTAGCTAATAATAAAATCAATAATTCTCACCTTCCTTATGTTCATATTTGGTCATTAGCGAAAGAATAGTTTTTGCATACTCATATGTTTGCTGCTCTGTCGGAGCGCCAGAGTATTCTCCATAATTAGCTAATTCCTCCTTTTCGCCGTAATCACAAATGGTATCAGCGAAAATCACTGATGCACCTCCACCTGCCACCATTGTCCAAATGCGACCTTTTGGATTTATCACAGTCAATTTCAATGAAGCACCGGATTTGGAGTCTAAATCCTGAATTTTTGACTCCTATTGGAAATTGCTTTTATTATCTTAAACAATAAGCTCAGACTTCTGGATAGGCGTCTCTTCCAAATCCCGCAGGGAATTCCAAATCTTGCCATGTATTTTTGCAAATAAATTCAGCTGTTTGATCGATTTTGGCCGCCAAGTCCATTAAAAATATTTCATATTCTCCTGTCGTTTTCTTTTTTACCACCAAAGGGTTAATTTCTAGATAGGTGAAGTATTGATTTTTGTATACATCGTATAAGTTTTGAATAAACTCAGAAACAACTCTGTTGGAATTAAAACAAATTTAGGTTACCCAATACGTTAAATTTCAATTTTAAACTTACATATGTTTCGACGGATCGAGATGTATCAACAAAATATTTATCATTTCTTGGGTAAGATGATCAATGTTAATTGGTACTTCGATTCTTGTGGCCTAATGTTATTCATAGAAAAAAGTACTATATTAACATATTTATAACCTTTTCATCTACATTTCCAATTTCAATTCCACCCAAATGATAAAATAAAATCACGTCACATTGTCTTTCAGAATAAATGCATAAGTAATGTTCATCGTCCTATAATAAAATTTAATAATTATATTACCCTATCACTAAAAGTTATAAATCTTGAATAAGTATAGAAAAACCACTACTATATACTGCTGTAATTGTAAAGCACTAATAAATTTAGGGATAGGAATAAGTAATTTCCGACATCTTTCATATGAAAGACATTCCAAAGCAACTGAAACATTAGAAATATCTGTAATATATATCAATAATATATATTCGCGAATTATAATTCATTTTAATATGAATAAGAGAATCCGTGTTCTGTGACTTTAAATAATCTACTTTTAATTTTTTTTTACCATAATCAATATAAATTTCATCTCGAATGTTTAATATTTCCAAATTTATCAACATTAATTAAATCAAAATCTGTAAAATTTCAAATTTGAATGACAACTACTGGTAGATTATAAATTTCAAATAGATACATTTACTAAATGTTAAATAAAATTAATTTAAATTATTTATTCGAAAATATTTGGAAATCAAACAAATTTCTGTTCCAGAAAAGGTAAATTAAAATATTGCAAATTACTATTCAAAATAAATATTGTAAGCTTATTTTAAATAACGTTGAACTATCTTTTGCTAAATACGTCAAATTTTAAAATATTTGAGTACTTAAAGTTATAAACAAAATATACCGTTTTATGTTCTATGAAAGGCTCCACTAAAAACCTATTGAGTTTTCCTGTGCAATTTCCAATCTATTAAAGTATTTTAATTAAGTTCAATTTTTAACCAACTACTTACTTTAAAATCGGTATTCATTTTCTCATTAAGCCAATCTTTAGTTTCATCCCATAAGCCGATTTTAATTAGACCCAATTTACCTCTACGTTTGATTAACTGGTCTGGTTTACATACTATTTTCTGAAAATGTATAAATACAAGTTATATACAAGTTATATATGATTATATCATACTTCATTCAAAAATGAATGCTTTTCAGTGAACAAGTCTAAATTTTCACAGTTTTGGTGGACCACAAAGCTACTTTGCTGGTAAAGATCTTTATTTTTAATTGTCCTAAAAATAAGGGACTTTCCTTGATTTTCATATATTGACTTTGCTGACATGTTTCTGTTTAATTGTAAATATCAAGAAATAAATTTAAATTAAGTGAGAATAAACAAAATACAATTAAAAGTTGTTTCTCATAATATATTTTAAATAAATATTTCAAAGAGAAAATAATTTTTAAAAAGTTATTAATAGGAGTAAATTTTAATTTAAAAATACTTATAATATTCATTTATAAATTATTATTAAATTTCATATTGCACATTGTAAACAATACCGTGCTGTAGCTTTTGGGTGCCCTTTACCTAAAACTTAAAGAAAGAATTTTTTTTTAAAAATTTAAACTTTTATTGAATTGATTTACATTGCTTTTAATTAAAATAATACAAAGAAATTAATAAGCAATTTTTCTAGCTTTCTTTGTGACAAATTCATCAATCAAATCATATTAATCAGTTGTTCGGTCTATTTCATCTTCAATCGACAGTATTGCTAATCCATCATCATTTTTTCTTTCAATTCGTGGTATTTTTTTGCTATCGGAAAAGTTGTTGAATTTATTATTCGGCGCCCAGTTCGATTGCCCTTGCTGCATATGCTATGGTACGGTGCTGATTATAAATGAATAAAACAATAAAATAAAAAATTGTAATACATAAAGCAATGATTCTCAACCTGTGTTCCACGAAAAGTTTAGAAAATATTTAAAATTTCTAGGGTTTTAAGGAAAATTTCAACTTTATATATGTGAAGTCGGTGTTTTAACAATAAACATTTTAAAAACTAAGAAACGCGAAAGATTTATCAATTTATATGAAGAATTTTTAGTAGCTATTTAAAGACCTATATAAAAATGAAATCAATAAATTTGTTCAAGAATCTGTAATTTCTATAGTTATTCTATTCTAATTGATGATGACAGGAAAACTGTCGAAATATATCGTAAAATGAATGTTTGAGTGGCACATTCTTATAAATAAAACAAAAAGAATTTATTACATGGAAAATCTTATTATCAAATTACTATTTCGCAATAATACCAAGAAGTTGATGAAATTTAATAAAATTGTTGGTAAAAATTCACTCACAATAACTGGTTTTTTAGAGTCTTACGAATGATTTTTGAGCGTTTATTTTACCTAATTTCAGCAAGTCTGTGAATTTAGTGTGGAATCAATTCCTCAAATTTTCAGAATTATTATTCATTTAATTCAGGTAAATTTAAATTAATTAATTTTAAATTGACTTTCGTTTCATCGCGAAAACACCAAATGTGTATTTCATCACTCTGTCGAATTGGGTGTTATTGTGCGTTATTTTAGTTGTTTTAAACAATTTAACAATTAATTTATTTTAAATGATCATCCTGTTGTTGTTGTAATGGAAAATTTTCCATAATTTTTATTTAATTATTTTCTATCATTTTTCTATTGGATTTGTTTATTTCATCATAGATCTTTTTTATGTAAATACGAGCTCTCTTTCAGAAGTTCTACTTGTCATGACATTTGTTGGACAAATCCCATCTTCAGATTCAAATCTCTTACCAGGTACGTTTCTCTTCTCGTGTTTCGGGATTCTCAATTACGTTCCAAAACATCTCTGTGATATTCCATACTCAGGTCCTTTCTTTAATAATCTTTCTAATAATTACATATGATCGTTTAACTTTCATTTATGTGAAAAAACCTATGCGTTCTATGAGGAAAATGAAAGATTCTAAAGGTTTTAATTAGAAATTTTGTTAAATTTTAAAAATATTTTTATTGAAAAATATTTTACAAGAAGGATTGAAATTTGTTTAAATAAGAAACAAAAGAAAAGATAAGTTTTCAGTCAATTTATGGAATTATTTAGTGATTTGCAAACAGATATATGTTTTAACGGATGAGAATCCTAATATGGTGGCAGCGGAAAACACCGACGCGATCACCGGAAGATTGTTGCCAAAGGTGTTTTGTCAAGGTGATGACTTGGAAAAGTTCATTAGAAGATGCGAGATTTATTTCAGTGGGGATATTACCCTAATGGACACAGGCCTCCCACTGTTTTCATGTTTTATAGCCATTTTGCCCCTAAAAACGCACAAAAAAACACAAAAAGCCCTTAAAAACGCACATTTTTTATTTTCCTCATTTTGCAAGATTTAAAAACATATGCGTTTAAGCCCGCAAAACTGTAAAAAAACATCGATAAAGATATGAAAAACGTATATCGGCCTGCGTCCATTAGGGTAATATCCCCACTACTTGGAGGAACGCAGGTCTCGAGGCTTGCGAATGCAACATGTGCTGGACTCGAAGCTTGCTGGTCTCGAAGCTTGGTGTTATAAAAAAAATAAAAAAATAAAAAAATGAAAAAATAAAAAATAAAAAAATAAAAAATAAAAAAATAAAAAAATAAAAATTTAAAAAAAATAGAAAACATAGGATCCAGTAAAAAAATTTATTCTAAAAATGAACTGTAATATTTGCAATAAAGTTTTTAAAAATAAAACAGGGTTAATGTCCCACTACAAGTCGAAGGCTCACTTACTAAAAGAAAATAATCTTAATGACACAAATTCTAAACTCTGTCCTAAATGTAAAGGAAGATATCTGCATTCAGGATATAATAAACATTTTGAAAATTGTATCGGAAAACTTAGAGAAGTATTTACATGCCCTCATTGTAACTTTTCAACAAAAATGAATTTCTATTATCAAAGACATTTAATAGGACACTTAAAAGAGAATCCAACACGAAGTCTACCTAATGAAAGAAACTCCGACGAAGAAGAATGCTTTTCAGAAGGAGAACCTGATCATGTTGAAAGAGAAAAATATAACTGGGATAATTTTAATCACATAGATGAATTTAAATTAAAAATTAATGCACCTGCAACCCCTGGAGAATACATAAAGAGAAATAAAAAAAATATAAAAGATTCTTTCTGTGAAGCTTTAAAAAATTATAAAGCATCAAGGTATAATGTTATAAAATATAAAATCACAATCAAAGCAAAATACTGGAGAGGACCAGTAAGCCAAGAAGAAGCAGAACCCTTAGATGTTGAAATCCCAATGCCTTTTAAATATTTATTTTCAACTAGAGGATTTAATAAAACCATCAAAGAAATAATTCAAGCAGTAGAAGCAAAACAAGAAGAGATTGAAAATGAATTAGGAGATTCAAACTTAGTATTCCATAGCTTCCAATCTTTAGTAATTGATTATTGGAGAGGATTACCACCTAATCCTAAATCCTATATTCCTACACCATTTAAATCTAGAAATATTATAAACGTACAGAATAAGGATAACAAATGTTTCATGTGGTCAATACTTGCACATTTACATCCTCAAGTTGATAACCCTCAAAGAGTTTCAAAATACAAAGAATATGAAAATGAATTAATATTCCCTCGTGAGTTCATGCATCCAATGAAACTAGAAGACATTGCAGAATTTGAAAGACTAAATAATCTTAAACTTAATATTTATGAACACGTTAAAGGATGGGGACATGGATACAGAGATATTATTCCAATTTATATTTCTGACTATGAAATACAGGGTAATGAAGTACAAGGAAGCGATAGGGAGATATATCTTTTAATCTTGGAAGATGAAAATAATCAACATTATGTTTTAATAAAAAACTTTCAAGCCTTTACATCACCAGAGAATCGAACTTGTGGAGGTGGAACATGTAAAAGATGTCTTCATTATTCAACAACTAAAAACTCCATGATTAAGCATGCAAGATTTTGTGAAAAGGATTCACCAGCTTTAATTAGAATGCCTACAGATCCCAAGATGCATTTTAAAAACTTTTCAAATTTATTACAAACATTAGGAGTTGTCTACGGAGACTTTGAATCTATAAATTATAAACAAGATCTAGTCAATCAATATTTAAAAATAATAGAAAAAAATAAACTCATGGATGCATGGAAAGCCTCTAAACAAAAGGAGAAGCCAACAAGGTTAAAGGCCTTTCTAAGAAAAAATAATAAACCTAATAGTGTTAAAAAAACTAAACAATTACCATCTGCCTATAAATTATTATTTAAAAGTAATTATCCCGAAGTCATGGAATCTAGAGAATATGCATTTCAAGGAACCTCAGAAGATGTCTTGGATCATTTTACTACAAGTATAAATCTCCTAGAACATGACATATTTGAAGCATTAAAAACAAAGTATCCTAAAAATATTTCATATCAACAATTGGAAGAATATAAAAATACTTCCAACTGCTGGATGTGCAAACAAGAGTTTGTGGACCCCAGTGATGAGGAATCAGATTATGGGGAATACGATGATGAAGAATCCAATCCTGAAAATAATTATAAAGAATCTGATAAAGTCCTCGATCATGACCATTTAAAAAGTGATAATAATTATCGAGGAGCAGCCCATAGAGGTTGCAATCTTAAATGTCATACACCCAAATTTGTGCCAGTTATATTTCATAATCTTTTTGGTTATGACATACATCTATTTATAAAACAATTAGCAGAAAATGCCCAAAACTCTTTCAAGGTTATAGGACTTACAAAAGAAAAATATAAATCACTTGAATATGGGAAATTAAAATTTATAGATTCCTTAAACTTTCTCCAAATGTCTTTAGATGGCATAGCAAAAACATTAAAACCAGAAGATTTTAAAATCACTCGAGAGTTCTTGGTAAAAAATAATATTCCAGAAGAAGAATACTCGACATGCTTGGCGAAAGGAATATATCCCTATGACTACATTGATTCATTTGAAAAATTAAAGGAAACATGTCTGCCAGAGAAAGAAGCCTTTTATTCAATACTTTCAAAATCTGGGATTACAGATCAAGAATATTCCCGAGCACAGAAAATGTTTAACCTGTTTGACTGTAAAACTTTAGGAGACTATACAAATATGTACCTATCCTTAGATGTTTACATCCTAGCAGATTGCTTTGAAGAATTTACAAACTCTTTTGTTCTTAAACCTTATAATTATATAACAGCTCCTTCTTTAGCTTGGGATACTATGTTATATACCATTTGGACTTCAGATCTTCCAGAGTCTGATAAAATTATAGATCTTTTAACCGACCAAGACATGTTTAATTTAATTAAAACAAACATTAGAGGAGGAGTATCCTCAGTAATGGGGAATAGAGAAATAAAAGCTAGAAATGCAATAACTAATAGTAGAATGCTTTCAAAGACCTCTGAGCCTTATATAAAACTTAATGATGAGGAACTAAAAGAAGTATTAGAAGGAATGAAGAATCCTATGTTTATACTTTATATAGATGCAACAGCTTTATATTCTGGTATAATGACTCAGTTTTTACCAATGAGTGACTTTCGTGAGATATACTCAGATATTGGATACCAGAATAGTTCCTTCCTAAAAGACCTTATTAATGAAATACTTGCAACCCCTAAAGATTCAGCAATAGGATACTTTATAGAATGTGACCTCGAATATCCTGAGGATATAAAAGCACAAACAAGACACTTCCCTTTAGCCCCTATAAGAAGAAAGATTAATGTCCAAGAACTTGCATCCTGGCAAATCGCACAGGATAAACCACCAACAACAAAGCTTCTTTGTGATCAAACAGATCGAGAATATTATCTCTGTCACTATAGACTCCTGCAGTTTTATATTTTACAAGGAATGAAAGTAAAAAAAGTTCATAGTGTTATAAGATTTAAACAGGCAGCATTCATGAAGCCCTTTATAGAGGAGAACATCCGTTGTAGAAACATTGCAAAAAGAGAAGGTAACCTTTTAAAAGACAATGGTTATAAACTTTTAAACAATTCAGTCTTTGGCAAGACCATGGAAAATGTGGACAAGTATACTCATATTGAACTCTTGACTAATAGCCCGAAGGACGTTGCCCGTTATAATCGTATGCTAGGAAAGCCTACATTTAAAAACGCACAGGTATTTTCTGAAAGTCTTTCTGCAATAGAACTACAGAATTTTGAGAAAACATATAATAAACCAATATTTATAGGCTTTGCAATTTTAGAACTTTCAAAATTACAAATGTATGAAACATATTATAACATCCTACAACCCATATATGGTCCTAATATAGCAATGCATGCAATGGATACGGATTCAATGTTTTTAACCATAAGAACTGAGGACCTTGAAAGAGACATAGCTGAAAATCCTATACTTTCAAATTTAATAAATTCATCCGGAGAGTTATTTTCGTTTAAAGATGAAAAACCAAATACTCCAATAGAAAATGGAATATTTATTCGTGCTAAACAATATTCATACGAAACATTTACAAAACCTAAATTTGAAGAGCATACAATTATATTTAAAAATTCAACGGCTGAGTTTCCAATCACATTTAAATATCCTGTATTCCCTGAAGCCGAGGAACCTGTAAAGGATAACAGATGTAAAGGAATACAGAGATGCGTAGCCAGGAAACTTTCTCATCAAGATTATAAAGATTGTATAAAAGAAGGTCATAAAGATAAAATTGATGAAGTACATCAACTTAAAAGTGAAAAGCATGATGTTTACTTGATAGAATCCCAAAAAGTATCATTATCAAATTATGATGACAAAAGATTCATCTTGTCTGATATGAAAACAACTCTCCCAATTGGAAATGATTTAATTCCAATAATAAAAAGTCTTGATAAAATAAATAAAGTCTATGATTTAAATCTTACTGATCTTGATATTTATAGAGTTGAGA